>DWPT01007870.1:0-10538 GCA_018251895.1 Agathymus mariae mariae
TATTATTAAGTCGTTAATATTATTATTGGTATTATTACCTTTCCGTGAAGCATGCCTGGCAAACTACCACCCTAAGTCAGCGGCCAAACGATCGTGTTCCGCCTGGGGGCTTGAGAGCCAGTACTTTCTTTTGTACCTTCTTCTCATTGCCTGGCCGACAACGCATCAGAGATACCTTTGGTCTTGCTTATGTCCATGGGCGACGATGATCACTTACCATCAGGTGGCTCGTCTGCTCGTTTGTCGGCTATTAAAATAAAATAAAAAAAACCTTTAAGTGCAACTAACTCGAATGGTCATTTGATGCATAACTATCGGTGCTATAGGTAAAGCTTTGGTGAATTTCTCGGTGATGCTCTTTTATATAGTACTTCGATCAGTGCTACTTGAGGTGTCATTTACGTCATATCTCTCTTCATTACGCAATGTGATAAGGTTTGCACGTGTGCATAGTTCGTCGCGTTAAATATTACTGGGGCTAAATACCAAAATTTTAAATACGGCCATAAGTATTAACGCTCTTCAGGATTAGTTAAACATAATATAAGAAATAGGTACCGCTAAATTAATGAGGAGAGAGCACCCAAATATGTACAATTACAAGTATATTTGGCGTCAATGAAGCACCTTAAATAAAATTTGGTATTCTATGACAAAGTTTTATTGCGAAAAATGTTGTATATCTCAATTTATTCTATCTACATCTAAAGCGACATATCTGATTTATGAAAACGTAAAAAATTTAGCAAACCACATATATGATGACAGTCATATATATGTATTATATATATATATATATATATGTATGATTATAGTCATATTATGTATATATATTTAAGCCACTGGTTCAGCTGTGTTACAGTTTTAATATACTAATATCAATTGGATGCAGTCGCTTACCATCAACCTACGTATTAAATATGGTAGATTTCTTAGGTGAATGTGACATAAATAAAATTACAAATTGTGACATCAATAACAATATTTTTTTAAACCACTATGATTGATCGGATAATCTGCACAGTGAGTACGTTCGCGTTTCTATTTCAAGTAGGGCCCACTTATCATTCAATTATGAAAGCTACGAAGCTGACGAATTTCCAGGAAGAGGTCAATTAATAACGTATAATAGTAATTATTTTGGAAGTTAATTAAACCAGCAAGTGAACCTTGAACTGAATTTCTAGATTGTCCTCTTTATAAATAGCACGTGTTAATAATATAGGTGGAACTCACGTCGAACGCAATTCTGTGTTATAATTGTTTAAAGTAATATTCATTATATACCGTAGACGTGAAGATTACACTTTCATATGAATTAAGAGTAGGAACCAAATTTCTATATATTTTTAGATATACAGACAAGGTATTTTAACGATAATAGCATAAAAAACGCTTAAACGTTTACACACTCACACCGCCACTGTAGGATACCTTGTGTTGCCGGTGGCATGGACATACACAAATATGACATCACAAACACCCATGACACGAGAACAAACATCTGTCACATAAATGTCTGCCCCGACCAAGAATCGAACCCGGGACACCTTGCTCGGCAGACAGGGCCACTACCAACTGGGCTATGGGGTCGTCAAAAAAGACATGGAGATAGTAAATTTTTCAATATTATTTTAATTTCTGAGATTTTGTTATGCGGAAGGTAATCTTCGGAACCACAGCACCTCTTTAAACATCACATTATTATGAATGGACATTGGTGGTGGTATGGAGTGTATAATAATTAACTGCTGGTCCCGAACGCAGTCTGGGCTGACTGCTTGTGTTTAACAATTGTGTCCAATAAGGTTGTAGAGTTTTTAAGAATCATAAAAAAATGAATTTGTGTGCATTACAACAAGCATTTTTACTTACTTTGTGATATAAATACTCGACAATAATTTTCTTTTTTTCATTTTTTTAAATTCAATCATTTATTTGTTTTGAAGGATGGAACAAATATTTTTTTTATTACTTTATTTAAAAAATTTAATTAAAAATAGTACTTTACATTATAACCTAATTATGACTTCTACGCGGTCGAGTAAAAGATCTAGGGATCATGGAAGACGCAGCGAAGGCGACAACTTGCTTTAACGATTATATTGCTATCCGCAATGATTTTCTTGGATGCGGAGGTGTGGTGGTGTGGTACACATCTGTCAGGGTATAAATGCCGAATAACAAACCTTATTTTTTTTTAATTAATAACATTGAACACTGGACTACAATGGAACCTAATAGTGACAATGTACTGATGTACCATGACCTAAAAACAGATTATGTTTATTTACAGTATACGTCCGCGTCTGACTCCATCCAAACACATCAGAGATTCTAAATATAAAATTACTGTATTTTTCCTTCTGTGGTACTGAACCTAAAAAATGACGTATATTTGAATTCTCAGTAGTCCTGCTTAAATAGTATTATAAACGAAAAACATTTTTTCATTTGCATTATGAAGCTGGGTAACGTTATTATAAGTAATGTTACATTCTTTAGCGTTATCGCTGGGACTGTTTTATTAAAACAATAAATCTAACGTCAAATGCACCCGCCTGCCGTCATTTCTGAATAATAGCTGTACAATGGTATTTTATGTAAATCACTTTCTCTGTTAACATTTCACAAAAGATTAAGGATGTAGGCACTTTTGAAACGGGCGTAGATAATTTAAACCCGCATATGGAACGCAACGTTCATGTCTGTAAAGCCTTTATGTAAAGAAAATTGAGGTTTTATTTCACCTATATTTCAATCAAATGTTTAGTTTATTTTTTGTTTATAATACGAAATTTGAACATTTTGTTCTGGCTAGAAATATTATTCATCTACCAGTCGAACCTGAAATAGTGACTCAAAGTAATAATAAATTTTAATGCTAGGTTTATCGTTGACACAAAATGACGGATGAAATATAGCGCTCGCGTGAATAAATCAGTGAATACTTATTGAGAGAGATGAGTGCCGATAATTGAAAATTCACCGAAGCGGTAGGTAGGGATTTGAGCAGGGAACAGGCGAACGGGGATTGTAATTTAACAACTCTATCTGTTTTAATAACGAAAGTCAAGTGGGCCTTGTAAATACTTATACAATATTAGGTACTCACAGAACAGATGAACAATACCTTTGTTTATAGTTAAAGCTGTAGATTTATGAACAGATATACTATACCAGATTTTATGAAAGGTGCTGCTCTGTGATCAACAAAGAGATCAAAAAGAATTAGGTCGTTATGCTAACAATCATTCATCACGGTCCTCTTTGTGTAATACTTTGATGAAATTGATTTATTAGGTAAATAATACATGGATCACACCTTTGATATGTATATTATATATTCCTTATTTTTCCTTTTACTTTACTCTGCCAACTTTACATTTGCACTGCCTGTATATATAATGAATTAGTGATTGCATTCATATTTGCCAAAATCAAACTCCCTTTCCATAGCATTATTGATTGTTATTTTTTATTATTATAAAAGAAGCAAGTTCTGTTAAATGTCACTTCAATAGCAATATTCTTTATATGCCCTCAAGCAGTGTTTATGTCAGTTCCTCGATTGCATGAGAAAAGTCAATAATTCCCGTTTCAAATTAGGAATATATTGTTGTTGTTTACCAGCCCTTCTACTTAAAAATAACTAAGGTAGGCTTCTCAATGTTATGGGACTCCAGAAGTGTATATCAGCCTTATGCAGTGCACTGTTTACTAATAACAATGGTGATGAAGAGCTTCTGCCACAGCCTCGAAGAGGCATGTTACAAACAAAACTATGTAACACAAAAATATATTTCAATTTTTAATGTAAAGGTACGTACGTACAAAATACTTTTACTTAATATAAACATATGGGAACTTAACTTATCAGTTTAACAAATCTATGGTCTGCGGTTATCACCCAACAACGTAACGTTTTTATAAATCCAGCAAAGACAAAGGTGGACTTCGCTATTGTAAAAAATCCCCACGATCAGCGTCAACAACGTAACGTTGGCCAAAGAGTCGACCCTGTTGTGCATTCAATTCATTTTAAAATGTGGGTGGTAGCTAAGGGAGATAAAAGCCTACTCGACCATTCATGAGTTCCGAAATTTGCTTGGTGGTACAGAACGCAGATCTAAAACGAGGTCCCTAATGCCGTTACTATGTTCGTTGTTCAGCAAGATGATTTCTGAATTAGTGTTAATAGTTAATACCTAATAAATCATATGATGTTAATAAAACCCATTTAATTAATAATAAACAACATGTACACTGTTTGTTACTATTTGTTGTTCGTAATATGGTTGGTATGACGTCATCACTCAGTTACTCGCGGCCTATGATACTAGTAAATAATTTAATAATACTGTTTCGAAACCGTTGATGACTCGACGATTCTCGTTATCGAAACAGCATTCATGTAGCGTGGTCCTTTTACTTTAGAAGCAAATTAAAAAAAATTGCCATAAGGTCTCGAAAATTTGTGCGATTCCAACGATGAATCAGACGTGGTGCAGTCCACTAACGATGATAATTATTATGGAGAGCGCCACACTCGGCGGCGGGCCCTGTCAAAGGGGAAACTTTACCAATTAGTAAATAAAGCAAATTGAAGTCTCGTACGTTACGCGCCAGACTTTACTTCGTGGATATTGTCTTTCACGTCGCAATTTATTGGCTACATGTTGTCGCGCGATATTGGCAAAGTTGTTAATATAATTTAAAAGATGTTACTGATCAAAATTTATTGAGGAATCTCTATGTAATAAAACCGAAACTTCTTGCCTCTAATTACGTATTGAAATTAATAACAATTATTTGTGGCTTTAGTAGTCTAGTTGTATGGACCTCGATTTCGCATATACAAGGACTTCGGGCTTCCATACTCTATGATCATCTAATATTTCAAAGTTTTGTGCGTGTTAGAAATTATATATCGCAAGTTTTATTGAAAGAAAACGTCGTGAGCATATATACGTAATTGAGCGCCCTCCATAATGTTCTCGGAAGCGTGTGGGAGACGCTAATCCGTACTTAGCCAGCGTGATGGGCTGAGGTTTATGTGTTACACCGTAAAAAACCCTTTTTCGTAAGTTTTAAGTCAGTGCCTATGCTGTCTAAAATAAAGTCAGATTTAGTTCTTTAGTTAAATTAGTATTAATTTACTTTGCAACAATCCGCAAGCACATGTATGATGGTATATACTTTTATTTATCATAACTGCATGTTCTCCTTTGTGGGAGGGAGGGAGGTTATATGCATGTATAGAAGTATATACCATCTACATTGTGCTTGCGGATTGTTGCAAAGTAAATTAAAACTAATTTAATAACAATGAATTTCCGAAAAGTAACGCCTGATACTATCAACTATATTATTTCTTTAATATCAGAACTTTTTGATCATGAAACTGGAAACAAATAATTAGCTTTTGCTCAGTGATAATTTTACTTTATACAGCAGGTAGTGAAAAAATCTAAAACAACTTTCAATTATTTTTATCTGGTGTTATATATATTTTTCCTAGTTATCCTAAACATTTTGCGACTCTCTCTATCTATTGGTAAAAATCTACCTACTAACATTTTGATGTTTTTATAACATAATACTGATGGCTGATGAGTTTATTACTAATCTCTTAAATTCAAAAATTCTTGACCGACTTAATTAACTCGCACATTATATTTTTATTTTTTTTTTTTTATTTGTCCACAACTTTACTAAGAAACCGTAATTCAATAATTAAAAGAAAAATTACTATCATAACCATATTAAAATTATTCTATTTAAGATATGACAAAGTATGCTGTGGCAGCTATGCTTATATACATCGGCTTAAGAGACAGTTTGTATACAAATAATTGTTTTATTTAAATTTGTTTTGAATTGACAACGAAACAGAGAAACAAAACTTTTACAGCCATTGGAAAAGTTAATTTTGTTAGCTAAATTTTTTGTTAGTGCCAACAGTAAGTATAACATCATTTTAACCAATACTGTAGATAACAATATTTTCGGCCATGTACATTTTATATCGGTAAATTTTGTAAAGCGAAGGGTCGTTTCTCCCGAGTAGCAATTTTATATCTGATCGAGGCAAATGTAATAACACTGTAAATATGGAGGAACAATGGATGTTACTTCTAAATTAGTTCCTTGGGGGACGCAAACTCAATTGTCAAAGGAATTACGCTGCTTCATCTAAGGTAACATGGAATTTTATATATTAGCAACTTGAAATTGCTTGATCCTACAGCACTGAGAGAATTGTTATTTAACGAAATATTTAATACTCGGTAATATTGTCAATGTTTCAACTCAGGATGGGGCTCGAATACAATTTAAAATAAACAAGAATTGTTATTTTCATTAAACAAAAAGCACCACAGGTACATTATTTTACGTTAAAAATATATTAATAACAACCTTCCATCATAACAGATACCCTTTCTTTCTATAAGGCCCAGCTAACTAGGCTATTTTCATAATGACTTCTTTTACAATTTGGAAGAAAAATAATTCTGTCAGTGACAGCATGTCAAACGAGGTAATTGCACCCCCTTACAGTAACCCAGAGTTCATTGACTTCTTTCAAAATCTACGTATTATTCGAATAGTAGCTAATTGTTCTAGAGTTATATTTTATAGTAAAAATAATGTAATTTATTTAATATGGAGCAGATATAATATTATTATTGTCATAAATTATTGGTTGAGTGTAGAATTTTTATTATTTCTCTACATTCCGGAAAATTCAAAGCTTCCTAATTTTTAATTAAATTAATAATAACTAATTTAAATATAAATATATCTCCGAGTACATGTTTGCTAACAGGTAATAAATTTATAACCGATTATATACACTAAAACCGTGTTAGATTACATAGTAAAAACAAATAAAAGTTTATTTTAAATGAACAACAAAGTAACATAATATGCTCAAATAAAAATGTACCGAATAAAATTGTAGGAGTTTTGGAATTACTTGATAATCTTCTAACAGAAACAATATGCGA
Organism: Agathymus mariae mariae; assembly: GCA_018251895.1. Lineage (NCBI taxonomy): Eukaryota > Metazoa > Arthropoda > Insecta > Lepidoptera > Hesperiidae > Agathymus > Agathymus mariae. The sequence continues at coordinate 7,011 of DWPT01007870.1, forward strand.
AACTAGCAGTGAAATAATGATGGTAATATTAATTTACGTATATCTATGACTATGAAATATTTAATCCATACTTCTATACTACTGTTTTATTCTTTTGATTTTCATTTTTTTATTGTATGTACTATTGGCGGCCTACATGGTCATATTTACTCTCGTATTTACAAGACCAAGAAAATATACTAAAGTGGATTGGTGGAATATTATAACCAAATAAGTATCAATAGCTGAATGTTACATAATGGTTTTTACCAAAGCATTAATAAGACTGTTTTTTGAAGGTAACTAATGTAATTTTATCGCTAATGTAGTTTTGGTACTGCCAGTCACCAACAACACTTATTTTGTTGAGACTTCGATGAACGTATATCGTAGGAATTTTAAACGCTCTCCCACATTGTTAAGCAATTATGTAAAATCCATAAACTTATGCGCCAACTTGTCCTTACTTTGTATATAAATTTATAGCTATGTAAACAGCAAATTTCCTTGAATAATTTATCCATAAACACTCTGTTTTCACAAAACTAAAGGGTATAAATTAGATTAAAATCATTCTGAGTAAAAAAGTTTGATTCAAAAAATGAAAGAAGAAGGCAGGAAAGAAATCCGGTAGTAAAATGTCTGTGCCGCTGGAATTTGCAATATCTAATTTAAACTTTGAATTTCCTCAAAGGTTTTTTTTTCTCTGAAGTCATAAAGCATGCATTCATCTAGTCAGCCTTACGTCCGGGTTACATGGCAAAGCTGTTGACCCGTAGTCTCACATAAACAACAACAAAATTGTAATCAACACTGGTCCCTTTCGAAATTTTTGATATAAATAAAAACTATTCTTTAGATATAATAGTTTTTCCCTACTGTAATCTATTTCAACATAAACAAACTACTATTTCAATCTAATGAGAATCTTTAACAAACACGAAACTTCCAGATAAGATAAGTTTGAAACACAAGGAAAATTGCCACTAAGTACTAAACAGCGCCTCTCTAATTGAACACTACGACGGTTAATTACAAACGTTCGCCAGTTTTATAGATGAGACGTCTTCTAAGCTCTAAAACTTCTCCTCAACTTATGGAAACAAGATAAGCAGCTTACACAAAGACAAATTCAAATATTACGTACAATGGGGAAAATATCACTAATCAATCAGTGATTAAGTGATTAAGCTTCTGAGTGATTGAGATATTATTATATTTGATATTTTAATGGTCACTATATTCTTCCATTGTTCCTGTGGGCTTTTGCGATGCATAAGGGTTAAGTTCGCAATAACCACGAAGAAGGATTTTGTTGTCTCAACAAGATTGTGAATGAAAATGAATCGGATTACGTAACTTTTTTTTTTTATAATTTTAATGACACGATCCAATAGTAACTCAAATTTTATTCAAGAGTTAAGTGTTATTATGTTGAAAGTAACTACTTAGGATGCTTTCGTACTTAGCATCCCTGACTCTTGAACCCAACCTTGAAGAACAGGCCAGTTGCTAAGTTAAGGTGTAAGGTGGTAGAAACTCTTTTGTGGTGGTGGTAAAACATTAATTTCATAATTTTAGAAATAAGAATTTATTTATTCAACGACAAAACTTTAACGGATCCAAATATGTAATTCTTTCTTTGTGTATAGATAACAAAGTTTACGTAAGTACAATCTTACCTGATCTTTATCTATAGAGAAGCTAAACTACATTTTTTCTGTTTCTGTCCATCATTCTTTCTTATTTTGGTGATTGCATCAAGTGATGACAATAAATCAAGAACTTGCCGTATATGTTTTTTTAATTCTGGATTTGGATTTGTTCCAGCGAAATAGGACGTAAAACTTAAGGAGTAATCGAACCCATGCGCCGCCTTAGTGTAACTTCACCTTCCGTAGTCGTGGTCGTATTATATTATAATATAGCATTCTAAAGTGTACATACAAATTGGAATCGTTTGGTCTTTGCGAGAAAAAAAAAATACGAATCACGCATACCAACGCATGTCTTCTCAATATATTTATAGCAATAAATTATTAATGGGAAAAACCATTAACACACAAAAAAGTGAAACAGTTGTTAAACAATAAATACTCGTGATGAGGATCGGTGCACGTTATTATAATAAAGTCCCAAAATTGATACATGATTTTTATAAAATTTTCAATAGGTATACAATTTTCAAGAGACTTGTAAGTACAGCTAACAACAAATAATAACAAACAAATAATACGATTACATAGATACTTGAAAAATAATGGCACCGTGATCTGTTCCGTGCAGGTTAGAAACATTTTTGTAATTATCACATGTTGCTTTCCGAGTTTCCTTTGATGATTTTTCTTCTGAGCGATAAATCGTGTTTTCAAAACAGTATTAGAGACATTGTTATTAAATTAATTTAAAAATGAAAAGGCAGCTACAATGAATATTGGCAATAAAATAAGTCAACATATGGATCGAGTACATCTGGAGGTTCATAAACAATGTTTACTGTACAAGTTCTTCATATACGTACGACTGCATAAGTACGATGTATAGTATATACTTGTAACGAGGGAGTCTGCAAGAGGAGAGTGAATAGGTTCAACATCTTGGACTTCATCATCACTTACCATCAAGTGGCATTGTTGTCGTTCATTTATTTAAAAAAAAAAAAAATGACTTCCATTGTAATTTTACTTAATTACTATCAATAAATAAAATGTAAAATATAATTAAAAATATATTAAGGTCATGACTGAAATTCAAATCAATAATAACTGGAATAATTTTAAGTAACCCAAAAACCTATGTAATCAGAAACTGCGGAAATACGCGCGGTAAATTGTAAAAGACACTAAACTTTTCTTCAGCATCTATTAAATTCGTTGGTACATCATGTAATAAGGTGATTCGCATGATACGACCATCTTCTGGAGTAGGAACTTTTCAAAGCTTTCTAGCCGTAACAACTGACTTCGAGAATTTTCCAATCAAACTTTCAGCTTCTATTTTCCAACTTCGTTTAATTTTTTAAATTACCTATACAAATTAAGTGTAAATTTTCTTTTGAAATTATTTCCAAACGATGTAATGTATTTAGTTATCAATAATTTATAGCGAAACATATATTTGTTTGTTATTGTTGTATTCGTGTAACGGATTCTCGAGAAGAAATCATATGAATCGTAAAATCCTTTGGTTATTTAATGACTGTAAATAGTGTTAATAGCATAAGAAGTAAAAACACTCATCTGACATTGGTGCCAAGAGTTTCTCTCCATTTCCTTTTTTTCCTTTGACTTTCATTTAAAAATTAATTATTAGCTTTACATTACACTTTTATTTAACAAGTTTTCCTTCCGATTTAAGTGGGACTGAACCGGAACGAGATCTACCCTCGCAAACAAAAAAGAGATTTTACGAATCGGTTATTAAAAGACTGATTTTTAAAGTAAAAAACATAAAAAGCCAGAATTGGGAACGTTCTACATTTTTAAGTCGATTAAAAAGCATTCTGCATCATTATTTTTCTATTAGAATGTAATCATGTACCTATCGATA
>DWPT01007871.1:0-10537 GCA_018251895.1 Agathymus mariae mariae
TTAACTTATAATAGCCTATTCACTCTCCTCTTGAAGACTCCCACATCGTAAGTAGCCGGGAACACCGACGCGGGCAATACTAACAATCGATAAACAGTACCACATTCCTGCTTGAGGTTGGTCAAATGCGTTAATACTTAATATCACCCTCATCTTAATATATCAAACGCATCATTTGCAAGCATCACCACTCAAAGTTAACTACGAGGTCGTTCTTATAACACGATTATTACGCGTAAGATTTAGGGGAATTAAAAAATAAACGCTTACACACCTGCACTAGGTCTGCACCTCACACAACGAGGGTTACGAGTGGCATAGAGTCACGTCTTCCACACAGCATACCATTCATTCACAAACCGCCTATTCCCGAGAAAATATATCGAAACGCCTGCTCCGGGAATTCAAATATTTTCCCGAAACTATTTGCTTGGCAATCGAAGCCATCTAGCAACTAGCTTACAAATCACCTCAGTTTTAGGCGGCGTATGATATTTCATTTTTTAAGTGATTACAAATTCAACAACAAAGGTTAAATTTAAAAAGATACTTATTAGTTGTTTTTTATTGTACAGACAAAAAATAATAATATCGACTAAGAACAATACGAAATGACAACGATCTCCTCTAAACGAGTTTTCGTTCAGTTGATGTTAAGTTCAGGTCAGGTTTAGGCCAGTTCTTCGTGTTCATTTATTAGAGTCTTGTTTTTTTATTACAGTCCGACTTCAACTTTCCATTGTTGCAAAAGTATTTAACAAATAGCTCTACGGAACTCATCAATCAACGGTGCACCGACCGTGGAAAGCACATCCGTCACATAATGGCTCAAACACAACAGATTGAGCAAGGCGTCGCAGATGGCGAAAAACATTTAATGGTCTCACGAATTGAGTTGTGCTCGATGAAGCTCAATTTGTTGCTAATTGCTGAACGATGTGCAATCAGAACATCACAAATGACAAGTCTTTACTGTCGCTTTGATTGCTGGCGTCTTTGATGTCTCCGTAAAGGCTATTTTGTAATTGTAGATGAGGATCAATTCATCAGGCAAGACTGAACTGAAATTGAATTGGCCTCTGTAGAAATTATAAATATTAAGAGCCAAGTGTTTGTACTAACGATGAATCTTGACAAGCGGTTATATTTTGATTAATATACGAGTTAGCCATGTATTGTTTTAAGAGATGTGCTGATTAGTTTTATTCACCGTTTTTTCTCCCCAATGTTACAGCACCTTTTCAAAAAGGTAGTGGAAGCAAAAAATTACGTTCATAAGTGTATATAAATGTATACAGTATACCTAAACGATTAAATGATTTTGATATTTGACAAGTTTTTAATTGAATTAACTTTATATTTATTGAGACCGTATACTATTACTTTATGTTGGAGGATAGAGATCGGTGCTACGGCGATGAGGCCACATGTTTTGGGTTTGTTTGTTACGTTATATCTTTCACTTGTTTCTGTTTCTGTATTTGCTAAGAACACTAAAATATATTGGAATATACTGTAAATGTGTAAATGTAAATGTAAATGTGTTTCAATATAAGTTGTATGTTATAAATAATTAGTGAACAATACAGTGTTGTTATTAAAGCTTGCTAATTGTTAAATAAAAAATAAATAAAAATATTTATAACTGGATAAACCAAGACATGTAAACATCACTTATAACTAAAATCCTTATTATTTTAATCAATACAAAATATGAGATGAGAACGTGATAGAAAATTATAAGTTTGAACACCTTTAATACCTACACATTCGATTTTTGATTCGATTGAAGGCTACTGGTATGATGATTGATTTAACTTTCGATTATTTTTGTTACGCAATAAGCCTAGTACTATCACAGAAGACAATTCGGTGAGTAAATATAGGGAACAACCAATCATTAATTACATTATAACCGAGACTTGGAGAGTACGGTCCACGGTGATGTTTTGTTGCGGGTATTGCATCATTTATTATTAATACTGCTGTAAATTCTATGGAAAATATCAAGTAACCTTACAAGTGATGGGGCAGCCGCTTGCCTTGCGCAGACTGCAATGCAGTTTAAATCACAACAGGATTATTCATTCATTCTAATGTTAATGAAATGCATATATACCGTGGCAGTAATAATTTATTTTGTTGTAATTGTTTCTATTAATTTTTATATGTTGTACGTATTGTGGCTTGATTGCTTTAAAATGCACAATTGATAAATCATCAAGTTCTTAAGGCGTATAGATTTTATTATACACTAGTCGGCCACCCTCGCTTCACTTCAGAAAAACTACGCCTTACACTTGTACTCGTACGTAGCACCTGCATTGTTTTAGGCCTGGGTTTTTTCGTTCTATGAATAAGAAATGAACTGTAATAACTATTTTATTTAAGGGACGGATTACGATGAAACGAACTTAACTTTATGCTTACTGCAATACATTAGTGAAAACTATAACGAAATCGGTTTAGCCCTTTTTGAGATTAGCGCGAAAAAACGCACAAATAAATTTGGGTTTTATTGCGTTAAAAAGCCACCTAATAATAATTTTTCTCATATATCCTTTATGCACAGAGAGTTTCCAGTGAGAATTTAATTATTTATTATATATATAACAAGCTAACACCTTTCAATAATTCGTGCGTTCTCAAGAAATTGTAGGATTATCAATAACATGTTCGGTATATTGTGTCTACAAAGATCTAAGGCCGTGAAGTTTGCTTCACATGTTTGCGGACTGTGGACTTTGCAACTTCAATAAAATAAACACCTGTATACAAGATGTTATATATATTGGTCTAAAGAGAAGGGCCACGAATATCAAAAGTTTAAGTTGGGTACTTATTGGTACATACATATATGGGTCTCCCTTCTACATGTAGGTCAACGATTAGATAAAGTGCTGACCAATGTTGTCTATATTTGATTAAATTGGTAAAATGTATGGTTAGTTAACGTAATTAAAATAAGTTCAAACAATATCTATGTATTTTGTTTTGTTTATTTATCATGATTTAAATTCGTAATCCGTTATATTTTCACATAATTAGCAATAATCAATACTACATAATACTTAAATAAATGTTAGATAATAATTATCGAGTAATGAGTACAGTTTTTAAATTATTAGTTTTTCGATTCAACGCATAATCATGCTCCTAGTCACGGGTTTCTCCTCCAAATTGACGTCTGGTGTATACGTCCACCTCGCCATTCTACTGCGGGTCAGTGAAGGTGTTGACGGCTAATTCGAACGTGGAAAGTTTGAAACATCCAGCAAAGAGACCAACACGACCAAAACGATGATTTAACCTGGTCCGATCCGCAGAAGTGTTCAAGATTCTTTTACAGACACGCAAAAGTTTGCCTGACTCTTTCCGTCGTTTACAATTGACACAAACGACGAAATCACGTCACCGTCAAATATACTCGTAGGAGTTTGCTTACGACTTCCTCAACGTGTATTTGTAATAGATACATTTAAATACAATTAATGCATCGTAAACTGAGTTGGTAAATAAATTAAATTTTGTGTTCCTAAACGCAAGAAACGACGCTTATTAGAATTATTATTACAAGCTTATTCAGAAAAGTAAATGTATAATGAAAGTCATACATACTATCTTAAAATATACGTGAGTTTTTATCGAAGAGTCCGCACAATAGGTTACTTGTGGCTATTGTTACGAAAAACTTCGAATTGATTCTCTTGTTATTAACTCTCATCTATTGTGTGAACATCGAATAAAAAATGAAACACAATGGTTGCCTACTGATTATATTAATGACTGACGGTTGAATTTTTCTTTAACTTTTCTAAATAAAACGATTGTCAAAGCACGAAGCTTTGAGTACGTATTAAAAAAAAATGGAGTCCCTGTTTTCTTATGTGTATATGTGTCGGTGCGCTTGGCATTATCTGTGTTTATTAAAAAAACAAGAAGATAAATATTCTTTATAACAAAATATTCACTTACCGTTCATATGAATCCATTAACCAGGCACTTAAACTACTTATCGTTGTATACTTCTAATAAAGGAACCAATCGACTTCATAAAACTCAAAAATAACGACACGAAAACAAGAAACATAATATCAACTAACATTTTATTAATTAATTATTAATATATTATGTATACAATGCAAGTTGTTTAACGACAATGCAATTATACCAATTCTAACCAACCTACGACGTACATTAGACATGGTAACGATAAAATAATTATCTGCATACGATAAAAAAAACTTTAAATACATCTATTCTAATTATAACCTATGACAATTTGTAATTGAAAGTCTTCGATAACCAAAACGAACTAAGATAATATTAATATACATTTTTTGGTACGAAAAACTTCCATAAATACCTTTAAATAGTTTAGTTAAAGCTATGAATCTCTAGAACATGACCACAAGGAGTCGTGATATATATCATTTTTATATACAAGAAATTGTGTCATATAAATTAAAAAAATAATGTGAAATTGTACCCGAATACCATTTTTCGAAATATAAAAATAAATTGGAAATGGAATGAATACAAAAATAATATTCTTTTAGTTTTGAATATGGAATAGTTCTAAACAATATTAATTCTTTGTAGGTGTCAAAATAATTTTGTTCACAAACAGTAATCGGGTAAATGTGAAAAAGTTTCACTGCCTCAACGTCAAAGATCATTGTGCCCTCTGAGTCTACAATGTTTAAATATTTTTATACACTACAATCAGTCGATAGGGTCTTTATGGCCAATACGGGATGTAATCATTGGCAAACCAAAAATGAACCTATTCCTAAAAAGTTACGTTCCCTCGTTAATTTTTATTGGAGGTGTTGTACTTTTTCTAGGTACAAAAGACGGCCTGAAGTTCGGACGGATTGGTTTTATAAATACTTTTCGTTCGGTTGTTGATCTAGGTGTATCTGTGGTAAAGGTTTTTGCAAATTTAGGCGTGCTAGATTTTTTTCTTACTTCTACGGGAACGTTCTGAGCACGATTGGCTGATAATCGGCTCTTATTTGAATTTAATCCGGAAGATTTAGATTTCTGATTGGAATTAGACACGGTGGAATTTATTTTTTTCACAACACGAGGAGTGGAACTCGGCCTAGTAACATTGGACTTTACAATTGGTCGCCTTGGATATGCGAATTTAGTTCTTTTTATATCTAATGGAGATAATTTGTGTGTAGTTGTGTCGTCGGGGACGGTATCTGTGGTCGTAGCGTCAGTTGTAACTGCAGCAGTTGTTGTTGCGTCAGTGGAAGGTGTTGTAGTTAATACTATTGTTTGTGTGGTAGTTAATAGTTCTATAATAGGACTTGTATCAATCTTTTCGGTTGTTGTTGTTGTTGGTAATGTAGTTATAGAAATGCCAGTGCTAAACGTTGTAGAATCTACCGGAATGTCAGTGGTTTGAGGTAAGACTGTTATATTTATAGGGTATTTTATTTCTCTATCAGGTGTAACTGAAGCTCCGTGGAATTCTTGTCCTTTAGCGTAAGTAATTATACTTCTGCTTGTTTCAGGTTTAATTACATGTAAGTTTACTATATTTGCGTTTTCTTTCTGTGTTGGTACTGAAGCAGAATATACAACGAACGGTTGGTTGTTTTTGGCGTCACTAACTTTTGTTGCAGTTACTGGAGTCTCTGATTTGAACAAACCTTCCAACGAAATAGTAGAAGGGTTTGTAATAACACGCGGTGTTACTATTTCGAAAGTCTTTGCTGGCTTACCGACTTTGTTGTGATCGGTTTCAAATGCTGCTGGTATAAATTGCCAAGGTGTGAAGTAAGCTTGCTCCTCTTCTACTTTACTTGACTTTTTATCATCATTAACGTAACTCAAAAAATCATCGTCTTCCAAATGTTCCACTTGACTTGTCGTTTTAGATTCATCAAGAACCTTATTAACATGTCTGTACGCTTCGTTCATACTTTCTGACGCCACTAAATTTTCTTTGGGATAGTCGGCATAGTTGATCAGAGCTCGTGCATTTCTAGCTTCATCAATACGAATTGGATTATCTGGAGGATTATCCACAGGATACACGTGACCAAGTTTAGTTAAATAAATGGGAATTTCATCTTCAAAAATTTTTATAAGACTAAAGCGGCTTACTTCACCTATTTTATCTACTGTAGGTTTTTTTTCTATCATAATTTTACCTTCTTCTACAAAAGTAGTTTCGTTGTTTTTATTTATGCGGTGTTTATCTACTTTTGAAGACACTTCTACTACTCTACTGATTGAGAATAATTTGTTAAATTGTGTTTTTACTATAGGTGAAATAGTCGGGACAGTAGTTGTAGTTTCCAGTGAAACTTCAGTAGTTGTTTCAATACTTTTTATTAGGTTATTTATATTAGCAGGAGTGCTTTTAGCTGATTCTGTATCAATTGTTACAAATTGGGTACTAGGGTAACTTGTTGTATTCTCTGTAAACTCTAAATAATCGTTTGTGCTGTTATCAATTTCCATTTCCAGTGTAACTGTTTCAACGTCAACTATGTTTGTAGTGGGTGTTTTTGTACTATTGGATATTGTTGCAATTGTTTCAGTCATTGTGAGGTAATCATCACCATCATCAGTTGCAGTGGTTTCATTTTCAATAATAGGCTGATTGCTTGTAGCTTGATCGTCGGTTTCGTTATTTTCTTGGTTTGGTTGGTGATTCTTAGATAGCACATTTTCGGTCATTTTCGGTGCACTATATCCAAAAGGTACATTTTGAACCCGTTTTTTAGTATCATTTATAGCTTTATTGCTTGAAAATCTATTGAAAATGGTAGTTTTATTTTGGTTACTGCCGAAAATTCTCCGGGGTAGCTCCGTAGTACTCGTCGATGTTCTAAATGTATTAGAATTTACTATTTTAGGTTTGAAAAAAGGTTTCTTAGTAGTAGGTATAAATCTATTAGGAGTTCGTTCAGATTGTTCTTCTTCATAAAAGTCTTCTAGTGCTTCATCTCCAAGATCCTCACTTTCTTCTTCCTCATTTAGATCCTCTTCACCTGAATCAGGCTTTCTTGTAAACAATTGACCAGATGGAACAAATACGAAAGGATTTTCTGGTTCAGATTCTTCTTCTAAAATTTCTTCGTCAGAGTATTCTTCTTCTTCATCTTCAATTCTCTGTGTTGTTCTAGCAGTTGTAAACGGCCTTCTCGTAAACGTTTTTGAAAACAATGTTCTTCTAGTAACTGTTGGCTTTAGGGAATCAACCTTTTCAACTGTCGCTGGGCTAGTGTATGCTCCAGGATTATATTTACGACTGAATGTTCTGCTACTTGATGGTACTGATGATTCTGTTGTCGATGTAAATAATCTTTTTGGTGGTCTGTAAGGTAAGCGTGTTCGCGTTGAAGGTGATGTCAGTAGAGATGTACTAGTTGTAGTTGTTTCAGTAAGAGTATGGTCAGGCTCAGTAATTGGATTTGCGTCGGAGTCTTCATTTTCAGATGAAGAATTCGTATCACCAAAAACAAGTTCCTTTTGTTTACTTGATATTATCTCCTGCTTATGAATAGATTCTTTAATAACAATATATTGTTGACTAAGTTCTGTAGTTGGTAAAACAATATCTTTATTTTCAGGATTGCTTTCTTGATTACTTGTCGGTAATTCTTCTAATGTGGATTCAGTTTGATTTAATTCTTTATTTTCTGATAAGTCAATTGTCTTTTCGGCTGTCTCTACAAAGACGGTAGGATTATTTTCGTCGACATATTTCCCCAAATTTGATTCATTTATTTTAACTTTAGCTTCTTCGTTTTCTTCATTACTGGGTTCCCGTGATGTTGATTTATCTACGTCAGTATTATTAGAATTGGTTTTATCGTAATTTAATTGGGGTGTATTTTTAATATTAATGTCTGCTTCGATATTAGTATTTAATTCTCTATTTAACTCTATGCCTAAAATTAACGTTTCATTTAAGGCGTCATCAATTGTTTCAGGTGTAGTAGTTGATAATGTAGGTGATGCTATAGTGGTCTTTGTTCTTTCACCATAGTTTGATCCACTTTCTGTAGTGGAATATTTAACACCAGTATTCAATATTGCAACAGATTTAGCTAAATTATTATTTTCATCTTCAGCTGGTTTAATTTTTTTACGGATAATTTTACGAATCCGTGGCACCACTGTTGTGATTACTTCTGTAGAAAATTCTACTACTTCATTTGCTGGTGAAGTAGATGAGGGTCGTCGTCTTATTACTCTGAATTTTCTTTTACTATTATCATCTGTAGTTAACTCTGTAGTTGCTGGGTTCTCTGAAGTGTTTCTTTCGGGTGCTATAAGTTTTTTAAAAACAATTCGTCGTTTCGGTTTTTCTTCTACTAAACCTACATCTTCTTCGTGTTCTTTTTCTTCAATAGCGCTTTCGGAAAGAGTTATGTCGTCACTTTTGTTGTCTATATCTTCGTCATCGTCATTTACTACAGTAAGTGGTTGCTGGGTAGTTGTTTTCCGGGAAGTGAATGATAATTTCCTAGCTTGTATACCTGGCCTTCCCGCTATTAAAGGTCGTGTTCTACCGAAAGGTAAACGAGGGGGATTACTTTGTGAAACAACTTGTGTTCTGTCTTCTTCTTTACCTTTCGGTGCCTTAGTTGTCGTAGTTGTAGAAACTCTTGTAAATGGTCGTGGCGTAAACCTTGTGAATGTTTGTCGTCTTTGATTTCGTGGGGATTCTGTAGCAATAGACTGACTCAATGCTTCAGTAGTTGTGTAGGTAAGAAATCTATTTCGTCCTCTTAAGAGTGTGCTTGGACGTCGCTCATTAATAGTAGTACCTGATGCTTCACTATCTTCAAAAATTTCGGCTACTGTTGATGATGTACCGCTAAGTACCTCTTTATCACTTCTTTCATTAAGGCTTTCTCTGGGTATGAATTGAGTAATTTCAATATCTATGGGTGTTAAGGATATTAATTCATCCCGCTCAGGTTGAGCTCTAAACTGACGTCTAGAAACAGCAGCTGCAGCTACTGAATCTTCATTTTGAGATAATTGGAATTTATTTCTAAACATTCTACTAGTTCGACGGTCATTATTAATAGTTACACCATCAATTTCGCGACTGTCAGGTGTTGTAGACCTAATTTTTCTAGGAATAAGTAAGGATTCCGTAGACTCAGAGGGTATTTCATTGGGTTGCGATAGAGGGCGGCGTCGGCGCACGAATGAATAACTCTTAGAACTCACCTGCGTTGAAGAAACTGGAGCTGTTGTTGATGTAGTGGTACTAGTGGATCCTCGCCGACGTAACAAATTTCGCCGAGTGGAGAGACTCGGCGGTGCAGCAGTACTAGTAGTACTAGTAGTAGTAGTAGTATTAGAAGAAGCAGACGTAGTGGTCGTCGTTGAAGCTGCTGTACTTGAAACAGTTGTAGGTTCAGGTTCAGTAGGTGTGACCGTCGTTTCCGGTCCCGGTGGTTGGATATCCGCAGAATTTGGAGAGTTTAGTAATGACGATATTCGAACCGACAAAACTGTAGTGGGTTCAGGGCTACTCGCCTCTTCGAGTGGCGGCGAGGTTGTCGATCGTGTACGAATGATCGAAGTGTATTGTGGTTGAGAGGATGGAGAGGAGATCTCTCTTTCTAAGGCCGTTTCTTGTGATTCTTCTTCATGTTCCGGACGTTGGTATCTAAAAGGGTTAATCATTCATTAATATGGAATTACTCATCATTCACACCATGTAAAGCATAATAATTTTTGTAATATAATTATTTGCATATACTTCATAATAGCTATTGGACATGTCGCTGAAACTCTCGTTGCTAAATGTTAGAGTAAAATTTCTATTTTGCCGTATGCCACGCATGTATTGCTTGATAAAATCGAAACTGTGATAAGTTTAACGTGTCCGTCCATGTAGCTTTCTGTGCCATCGTAGCTCTTAAACGTACCAATCGGATGAAACGAAATCTATTTAACTAAATCAACCACCTTTTAAATAAACAAAAACTTGTTTGATACGGTCATTTATTCGAGGGTGTTTTCCTACTTGATTTGATTAAGTAAGTGAGTAAGTAAGATCGTTGAAGCTCTTCTAAGTGATGAAGAAATGTGAGATTTGTTAGAGGATTTTTGTGTCGGAAGTTTTTTAATTGTTTCACAAGTTTTATGTTTTAGTACATAAGTTGAACTTACTGCACTGTAGTGGTCTCCTCAGTCGTAGGTCTTGTTCTTCTGATAGTTACGTATTCGGGGATACCTTCGCGTCGGACGCTGGCTATTTCAAGGGCGTTGGCCGTTTCAGATAAAGCCGAGTATGGCTCTGAGCGTTCGAATAATGCATTTCTGAAAAATAAAATTAGTATAGTATGTAATTGTAAGTAATTTAAGGCATAATAATCTGTCTATATCTATCTATACTAATATTAAAAATCTAACTGAACGGTTTCTGTACATGAACGATATATGAGAAAAAACATTATTATCGGCCTTTATTGACGCAATAGAACCCAAAACAATAGTTGTTAGAATTTTTGTCTGTTTGTTTGTGTGTTTGTTCCCGCTAATC
>DWPT01007872.1:0-10537 GCA_018251895.1 Agathymus mariae mariae
GCATTCTCTGGAGTAATTAAAAATAACGAACCATTCTTCCATATGTATAATTGGATGAGGGAGGAAGGTTATTGCTTTAGTGAAATTAAATTACTTTAAAATTAAAATCCCTTTAAATTTACCACACGAGACTCTTAATATATGTGAAATGAACGGATGAAAATAAGGGAGTTTTACTATGAATAAAGAAATCCAAAATCAATCTAAATCTAAAAATAAATATATATGAAAAATATCGATAGAGGTGTCTTCATTTATTGTGCGCACTGCAAAGAACTGGAATAACTTTCCCACCTTCTTTCAACGTAGGAATCTTCAAGAGGAGAGTGAATAGGCTCTTATAAGTTAATACGTTCAACATCTTATGACTTCATCACCACTTTCCATCTGGTGGGATTGTTGTCAAGCATTACCTTATTCTATGTAAAATAAAAGCGATAAATATGCAACAACAAAACAGCTCAGTACCATTTTCTTCTCCGTCTGTCAACCGATTTTATTTGTTTAACTGATTTCAAAGAAGGAAAAGGTTCTTAACTCGCTAGTACAGTCTTGTATGTTTGTTACCTCAGACCTCTGTTATTTATGGACCGATTTGGAAATTTTAAATTTATATTTATATATGTGTGTGTTTACCAACGCTAAGGGTGAAAAATATGAGATGAGATTAGAAAATCCTCCTCCTTCGAAATAAAGTAGGTCTTAAAATATTTAATTATGTATGTATTATTTGCGTTTGGAAGGTTTGACGAAATTTAAGTTTAATTGTGACTACTAAGCGAACACTGATATTTATGAATATATTTTTAAATTTTTACTTACATATCTAACACAAGTATTTTGACGTAATTGTAATGACGTAGATAACAATTATGATTCCTTATTCACTGTACTTTGCTCTACGTATAGTTATGTACAGGACGTTAGCGGTTTTATAAGGAAAATACATTTCATCAGTTTTCATTATTATCGATTCATCTCTACTACTACTCAGGTCTCCTCACACAAACTGAGGGTTCATTCCGCTTGTAAAAAATCTTGCACTGCACACTTCTTTCACATCTTTGACAACAATCTTGTTTCTTTATCAAGCCAGTGACTGTAAGCATAAAGAAGCATGCAGATTGTAAACTGGACTCCTTGCGAGAGATTGACGGTCTCACAACCAGTATTTTGGAGTTTTTTCAACGGCAATCAACTGTGCATGTACTTTAACAATGACACTCGGTAGTTTAAGGTTCTTGTAAACTTTCCAAAAGAAGAAATATGATCATTTTGTAATTTTTAACCTTAAAAACATTTTCGAAGAATCTACTAACTATGAATGTTAATAGGACATGAAAACCTTTTCAGATATTCGTGGCAGGAATGTTTAAAATCCTACAAAACTTTGTGCCAATAAGACGCGTGAATTGTTATAATGTTAAAACTTAAATTGCTGACATTATTAGATGGTGCAATAATGAATAAACATATGTTTATGATTATAATAACAAAACGCAGTGACATCAATGTCGGTGGTGCCCTTATTAGATGTAGAGGGTTAAATGTCTTGGACGATTCAGCATATGGTATTCACTCATCTATGTGTCAAAGCGAAAGGATAGTTAATATCTATCTTAGACTAAGTTATTAACAAGATCTATATCCGACTACCATTACATGTAATTGCAGTCATGCACTAATAAAAAGTAAGAAAAATAATAATAAACCGATATAATTCATGCTTCAATACACAGTAGGACGAATCCGCCGACTAAATTAACCGCAGATACGCGTCAGAAGCAAACAAAGAAATACATTTACCGTACTGTTCTCTTAGCTTTGTAATATTTATTTAACAACAAATTCATTCACGAACAATTTCCCCCCTTCATAACCTGATTGTCATTCACGTTAGCCTAACCCGTCATCTGCCGGACGCGGCCCAATCGTCCCCGTCATTCAACGCGGCTAGCCGCTGACAATTAACATCACAAATACGAATTGATATTTTGCGAGCTCGATTTGTAGTCGAGCCGTGTCATTCCGCTCGTTTTGTTATGTAATCTCGTTATTTCAGCGGCGATAGGGCTGTGAACGTGTCGGCTCGAGTTTTTGTGGTGAAAGGGACATAAATGCCCCTAAACGAGACAGGGATTTAGGATTATATGGTCTTTGAAATAAATCAAATTCATTCCCTGTTTGAATGGAAGGGGTGAACTGTTGAAATTCAAAAGCGTACGTAAGGTTAAATTTACATGAACATTTAACGCGGAAATAGACTTAACTTATTATTATAATTAGAAATTTCATTAACTCATTACGTTTTTCAACAATCAACATACAATAATGTTAGTAAATTTGAGTTAACACCGCAAAAGTCCACTATTTAAACACTGTATTCTAATATAGGATAAAATCGATATTCCCGATAATATATTGTCGTTAACGTCGTTCAGAATTTTGTATCGCACGTTATAATCGCGGCCTGGTGCCGTAATGTTAACAAGAGCCCACCTACAGGGTATATGTACGTGTATCATAAAATTAATAAAAGTAATTACCGCACATTTATTATGTACGTCAAGCCGAGGCGGCACCACTATTTGTTACTGTCTAGAGGCGCTCTGCTTACAGCAATTTAAAATGAAACGAGAGTTTTAAGTTTTAGAAAATTGTATTCTTGAAACACCTGAGATCTCTATAACGTCATTAGTTGAAGTCTTACTCAAGTTACTTCTGTCACATCTATAGGATTTGTTTATTTCACTTGTAAATTGAAATCGAGCCTATTTAGTTTATTTTGGGTGTCTTTTATCTACGAAGTTACTTCATTTGTTGTTTCTTGTACCGTTAAAAATCTTTCAGTTTTATGGAGAAGAAGAAACAATGAAATAATTTCCTCAAACCATTTATAAATATATATTTATGGCAGTAATATTTTCCTGCCAATACAATACAATATGATTTATTGCGCACGGTAAGTGCAAAAAAACTAATTACATAGCAAGCAAATATATAGTAGGAGGCTTAACCACTATGACCAAGTGGCAAAACAATACCTATAGCCCATTTAAGTAATGATCATTAAAAGTATACAAAGCGTTTATAACAAGACGGCTTATTTCAATCGTAAGTATCAAAATAAGCGGCCGAGTTAGCAACAAAGGCGCTTTCAATAGTTGGATTAATGACTGCTAGTCATAAAATTTCTGTGACAAAACTTCACGTTAAGCTGAGGAACATGATAAGCTGTAAGTATTCTGTTATAATCGTTAAAAAAATTTAAACCATGTTGGAGGATCTCGCTTAAATAATGTTTTAGCAGTGATGCACTATCGCTGTTTTATACATCAGTGTGTATAAAGAGATTTGAAGAATCAAAACTGTCGACTTGCTGGTCTCTTCACGTTCTTTTTTGAACGCAGTAGTGACTAGTTGAACTTGTCTCTTACAGAATTTATCCCTAGAATGCACTGACCGTCTTCAATTGTTGGAAGTCGAAGTTTCTTCGAACCTCAATTTTGGTTGGTTCATCGAGTCCAAGGCTAAAGTGGCTGCAAGGAAACTTGGGATTCTTGCGAAATTGCGGCGGAACTTCACACCGAACCAGCTTTAATCCTGTACAAAGCTCAAGTTCAACCGTGTGTGGAGTTTTGCTGTCACATTTGAGCTGGTGCTGCCAAATGTCATCTATCAGCATTGGACTCGATGGAAAGGCGTGCAGAGAGGCTCATTGGTGACCCAGATCTGGTCGGAACCAAGCTGCAAAGCCTTGAGCACAGGCGCAGAGTTGCCAGCCTCTCGGTCTTCTATCGGATGCATTTCGGAAAGTGTGTGCAGGAATTGTTCGAAATAATTCCCCAATCGCCGTTTCTCCATCGAACAACTCGGCGTACGGAGGGTATCCATCCTTACGTAATGAACGTACCACCTGCACGGACGATGCGGTTTGCGTCTTCATTCATAATCCGCACTGCAAAAGACTAGAATAACTTGCTCGCTTCGGTGTTCCCGGCTACTTACAATGTGGGAGTCTTCAAGAGAAGAGTGATTTTATAACATTGCTTTTATAATATTATAATATTGCTTTTATAACTGCGTTTAACATCTTAGACTTCATCACCACCTACCATCAGGTGGAATTGTTGTCAAACATTAACTTATGTAAAAAAAACTAATTTTTTTTTGGGCTAAAGAAAATTGAGGCCCAACACAAAACTTCTTTTACGATGTTAAAGCAATTTACAATGAACGTCAATGAATAAATGTATAATTGGTTTTGTAAAGGAGATAAGTAACTCGATGTATAAATTTAATATTCATCAATATTTTAATTCCAAAATCAACATCTGTTGCGTACTTTAAAATTACTGAGCAGTAGATTAATTAAATACAATACTTACATCACTGCCCATATCGTCCCATTGCCGGGTCCGGGTCTCCTCTCAATGAGAGGAGTTAAGGCTGCAGTCTGCCACGCTGGCCGAGTGCAAATTATACAACAGTAGTATTCAATAATTTACTTTATACTAATTATACTTATCATACATATATAAACCCGCAGTTTCGATTGAATTACATCAGAAACATTTGTAGTTATATGTAAATCAATAAAGGTGAGTAAATCGATAACAAAGCTTTAGAATCGGAAACTGGGTCGAAGACTAACTTTTACAATCAGTACATGAGGCTCTGGTTGTTCGAGTTGCCAACTGTCCAACAGCAGCTGCCGTCTCTTACAAAACAGTTTCAATAAGTTCTTTGTCTTTCGATTTCATGATTTGTAAATAATTCTCCTTCACTTTGATCATTTTTTCTCTGGTTTATTACTTTGAAATAGTTTTAAAATCAGCTCTGAATACATTTCTCCTTTGATTAGGGTCTAAGGATTCTCGTTCAAAGCCCCTTGAAAACGTTAATCTATTTGAAATCAAACTTCACATCTTGTTAGAATAATTATAGATACAAGGAAGATGAAAACATCAATTTAAAATAATTATTCATGTTGCCTTTTTACTTTGGACTGTATAAGCCCACCACTGAGAAATGCCAATTTGATATTGAGTCTTAATTTAGTTCAATAATTGATGAAAATACCAACTAAGGACTAAATGTCTTTTAACATTAATTTAGTAACCTCGATCATAAACTTAAGTTTCATACATTATTTATAATTTACATTAAATCAAAGCAAGTTTTAGCATTTAACAAACTTGAAAGAATGGAAAAGCTACTTACTGATATAAAAAATAGATATACCTTTTATTTGAAATTAGAGATGTGCCCCTTATGACTTTGGCTGATTAGTCGGCAAAGTCGATTATTGCTTTATTTAAAATTGCTTTACATAGGTAACGTTAGTGACGCTTCGATAGCCTTTGTGTATCACAATGAACCTTCAATAAAAAGGTACATATAATTGAATATTTGTGTTTGCGACTGTTTCATAAATGATACATGTATGTAATTTAATTTATTATCTAAGTAGGTTACAAACATAAAACGAGAGCTATCGTTGGATACCGATTGGAACGAAGTTTCTTTCGATATATATGATCTATTAAACAATAGACCCACTATAATAAATCATCAACGTTTGAGTATAATCAAATAAAACATACATGAACTAATCGTGAATAATTTTAACGTAATTTATAATTTAAAGTTATGAAAATATTGATTACTATAAAAACAGCTCACAAACAACGGAGCTTTAGCATTACAAACATAAAAACCATACACACGAGCATAGAACCTCCAGTATCAAGTTACGCTATTTTATTAAGTTACTTTCCGAAGTTTGTGTTACGCATTTTCCTGCAGTTACCATTGCTGAAGGCTTCATTGCAAAATTGCAATATTAAGTTGATATTATTCGCTTGTGATTTAGAACAAAAACAAATAATAAATGGGTTTGAAGAAAAAATTCCACGCGTTCAGTACTAAGGTAACAACCGCTGCGCAGAAAGATTATCTGCTCGCACGCACGCACACTCTCGTATATAATGAAATATAGAAACAGAGAGAGCGAAGGTAGCCTAGAGGGGTGAAACTGATATCAAAGTTAGATATTTAATAAAAATACTATAGCGTATTTTAATTCACCTGACTATAGTATTATTTAATTAATTTAAATCCATATGCTTTGTTCGAATAATATGGCATTAAGTTAAATTATTCATATAACGAGATTAAAGCTACTTCACCGTGCTTCCTTTATCTCGACACACTTTATCTTACAAAAAATTACGAATATTTCACATTTGTGAGGTAGTAAGTAATATTTCGATGTTCGCCGGAATTACTTCCATGTGTAATTTGTATTTCACGTGTACTACGTGATCTACGACTCCACCATCAACGCACGAAGCGTTTCGTAGCTTCAACCTATGCAAATATTGATCAAGCCGCTGCACCCTATCAAGTTGTTACAATATACTTTTTGTTTGTAGGTTATATTTAGACAACACATAAAAGTTATATGTGAGTTTTATGTTATGAGATATATATTTATGATGTCTACAACATCAGGTCCGTACGTCTCGAAATAGTTTTCCGCTATTGTAAAATCGTGAAAGAAGTTCCATTTCAAAATTTAAATTGCAAATAACTAATAATAATAGCGAAACCGTTATTGGAACAAACTTAGATATAATTATTAATTAACAAAATTAGATATAATTAGATAGATGCCCGTTATGTAAAAGCATGCAATGACCAAATGCTCTGGCCAAAGCCTCATCATTGTTGCTGTTGCAATTACACGTGTGAGGATATAGATACAGCAGCGCAAGAAGTGTTGTTAAATAAAAGAAAGAAAGATAGAAGAAAGAAAGAAAGATATTTTATTTGCTATATAAATGTGACAGCAACAGCACAGGACACAGAATAATCAACTTACTTATTAAAAAAAAAACTGAAAAGCACTAGCACAATAACAATGGCGTGAAACAGAAAAATGCTGCATTGCAGCAGTAATACAATACAACAAAATGGTCTGTACTCAGTATTGTTGCAGTGAATTGCAACACTGATTTTCAGTACAGCCTGTACTCAGTGATGTAATCAAACAGAGTGTTGATATATATATGTATAATAAACGTTCCCAACAGAAAAAAGAAAGAAAAGAAAAACGCTGTCTAAAAAATTAAAAAATAAATTAATAAATAAAAAGCTTTGTTTCGCATACCTTGCTTCATAAGGGTTATTGTATTTAACCAAACCATAATATATATATATATGTATAAATAAAAATAGATCCAACTATACCCATAATATATATAATCACAGTATAAATTATTAAATATTCCGATATGTAAAATACAAGAGACGTTCCTAAATTAAAATTAAATATACCACACCTGACCACTGACCACTTCACAAATACAACACTTCTTGCGCACCACTTCGATGTAAACTTCGAAAATTATACGAAGACAGTCTAAACTACGATAGAATCTAAGGATATTATAATTGCCCTGTATAAAAGCAAATACCTAACTGATTTGCTTTGGACACTGGAAACAATAACTACCCTGACTTCTCAAACTAAAGGTGAAAAAATAAGGAGCTATTGTACAGAAGATGGAACATTTATTGCTAATACGCTTAAATATTCAGTACACTTAAGAGATAAAGTGACGGACCTGGCTACTCAGGTTTTTGACAATATAGCTTGTGCGACCACGCACATAATTTTTCATTCTAAATTATTCAAGAGTTCCTGACATATTAACTGTGGAATGGAAATAACGGGAAATGGTAAGTATTGTAAATGGTATTTCAGACGTATGGTGGTGATGTATTGTTGTTACGAGTATACCAACAAATAAACGTTCATTACTTATACAATAGTCGCGTGCCTCGTAATGTCAGGCAGTGTCGAGCAAACAGACCAAATATATATTTTTATAGCTATTCAGTGAATTTTAATTGATTAAATTTTTTGCACAGGACGTAGTATAATATATACGATGTAAATATAACATGAAGCAGCTTTTCATATAGTTTTTTGCCTAATTACGAGTTAACAAAGGCATAACGGAAGCAAGGCATAATAGCGATAAGTCAAGTACCTATCTGTAATTAATCGTTTTAACAACAGTCGACAAGCGCCGCGTCAGAGAGAAGGCGTACTTCGATAAAATGGCAGACAACACAACAATAACCCCCCTCTGCTACGTTTAGAATGCAATTAGCATTGTTCGCTGTCAACGACATTAATAAACGAACTTTTTATTTCCTGTTTTGTGAACCGAACACTAAAGTTAATTTCCATTTTTAATTTCTGTCCACTTTTTTGAAAGATTTTTTAATGGTTACTTTGGTTAGTTTGCTGGTGAGTTCATAACGTAATATGTGAGTGATGTAATTGTATACTTATTAGATAATATTAGTGTATGATAACAAGAGATGATTAATTATGTTTAATAGATTTATTATTGCCATTCGAGTTGAGATTTTTTACTGATTAGCGTGGGAAACTTTTTTTTTATTGACTAAAACAATACATTCTGAATTAGTTTAAAATCCAACTTGAATCCAACTTAGAAGCTCAATAAAAATTCCTTTTATCTCACTTGTTATGCAATCTAAAATACACGTTTTTACAAAGTTAGATATCATAACTTAATTAAAAATAAATATTACAATTAAAATTATTTTAAGATTCTAATGATCAGTTCTAGCATGATCGCACGTCATCCTACGAAGTTAGATAACGTAGCGGAAGTCAAATACATCAATAAGCAAAAGTGTTTGATGATATTTATGCACACCATTGTTTAACATGTTGGCATCGAAGATAACTTGTTTCCCAATCTGAGATAACAGTAAAAAAAGGTGTGAAAAGGTCAAATAAAAACGGTCTTCTTTGCCACATTGACCAAAATTTGAGATATCCCAAATTCTAGACGGAATTTGTGTCGAATTTGGTTTACTAAAGTTACTATAACTTCTATTATTATTTATTTTTCATAACAAGTTACTCCCCAAAACCGTAAGAAGAAAACAGAAACGAGAAGAGAGAAAAGTGCCGACATGAATAAATGATGCTTATTTTACAACTAAAAGTATAAAGATTTATCTAAAACCAAGATAAATCCAAAAGTTATGGTAATATAAATTGTATTATTCTTCCGTTTTGGAATTTGAAATTTGTTTTAGTTTTTACACAAGACTCACGGCCTGCGTTTATTATACGGTTATAAATAATGTTGGAGAAGCCACACGTGTGAGGTAATTAAAATCTGCTTCACTTCTTAATCACCGTTTACAATCTCATCAAAGCCTTTCATATCTAGTGGGTAAAAAGAACGTATTATCATAAAAATTTAAGCAAAGAATAAAAACTATTAAGCCAACTTATCGGTTGTTGTAAATACATAACTTATATATAAAAACGTAGTGGTTTATAAAGCATATAATGTACAAAAATCTTGTGAAATTTAAGAAAATAATTATTCTCATCTGCTCCCAGGCGGCTCTGCTGAAACTTGAGTGTCAAGATATGTTTCAACAATGTTATAAACACAGACGTATAGTACTTTATACTACACCTGTGAGGAAAATAAGAGAGATCATTTAATTCCAGCAACGCAATCTAAGCTTTATGTTTATACAGTAAGTAGAAAATTCAGATTTAATAAAAGAACTCGATGCGCTCGTTATTTTCACTTTTTGATTACTATTTTTTTTAAGTTCTTGCAGAATAAAGGTATCTTACACCGTGCGCGCTGTATATATAAATATACTCTGTGGGTCTCCTGCCAGCAGCTGATCGTTTGTTGAATATCGAACATTGTAGTGACGTTATGGATATGAAATTTCGAAATCGAAATGGATTATGAAATAATAATAACTGCCTCAAAATGCTCAAGATTCATACACCGAAAACCTGTCAACGTGTTTCATTTAGACTCTGCCCCTATCCGAAACTTTTTTTTTCAGATTCGGTTACGGTTTCGGATATATCTTTATTTCGGATATCCGATAGTTTCGATTACAGTAATGGAGCTCCATAACATCCCTGGAATATTGTATCATATAGTTTCTAGTATACCCGCACCAAATTAGAACACTATAATTTTTTACAAAGCGTCTCTACAATGTTCATGAAGTAAAATGAGATCATAAAGTGTTATAATGAAAAAAGTGTAGTACAAAATTTCCTCAATACGGGTAATATCTATCTACGATAATTTGTAATGTACATGTGACAATAACAAAATAATAACGTTATAATTAAATATAAATATGGCGGCGTTCGTCTAACAACGTCATATAGTTTTTATTAAAGCAATTTGCTTGAGGTCGAACTTATTAAATCCCGCGCGGTCGGTTAAATATTTTAAAAAATCTGTCAGATTAATAAGCTAGTAGCAGATAGTCAACATTGTCAACGCCTTTAACTCTCTGCCCTGGAAAGCGATCATGAAAGGACTTTCTGACCTTCAGGTACCGTGTTACTTACAGTACCTGCTTAAGGCCTACTTGGCGGGCAGAAGCATCCACTTCCCGGGTCGCTATGGGACCTATCGCCGGAAGTGCGTTG
>DWPT01007873.1:0-10536 GCA_018251895.1 Agathymus mariae mariae
TATTATTACAATTTTATAACTTTTTAACAAACTATAAAATAATACTTTAGTACCAAAACAATGTCGATTAAAAGGCACTATTATTTATTGAAGGAAAACTTAAAATTTAAAAAAAAGACAAATGTTTAAAATCTTAGTTTAATAACAGATTCAAAAAAAATTCTCGCTACTCTGGTATGGTTTGGCTAATATTTTTTTTGGTTTCATTAGATTCATCGCGGGCATTTAACATTTTATTTTGAAAACAAGGATATTTATTCACTTTCATACTTTCACCTGCAGTCGATGGTCCTTGTGAACCTTGTCAACACAACACAACGGGCCCGCACTGCGAGCGCTGCTTGCCGGGCCACTACGGGAACCCTGTTCAGGTGTCAAGTCTTTTTACATTATATTTACAAGGTACAATGATTGCTTTTTTATTATGGTCGACGACAAGTTAGGATTTCGAAATTGTTATTTTTTTATTGTAAACTAAGACCAACTTGAAAACAATTATTTTGTTTTTATTTACTTTCTTCTACAGTGTTCCCTTGACCCAAGCAATATAAAAATAGTGTATTAACCGGACTTTTATATTTTAAAATTTTGCTTTATTGTAATCTCTAAATGTATTTTGTCACCAGGGAGCTTGTAAGCCATGCGCGTGTCCTTTATATGAAGCTTCGAACAACTTCAGTCCAAACTGTGCTCTGGCAGCGGCTGCGGGGGATGATTACGTGTGCACTCAATGTCCAGACGGTTACACAGGAGATCATTGCGAGGTGTAAGTTTTGTAATTTTGAATTCAGAATAGTATAAATTATTTTATTATATAATAAATAATTTGGGACCCAACGAACTTCCCTGAGAAACACCTTTATAATATTGCAGTATATCGGAGTAAAATTATAAAAACCAATTTGTGCATTTTAAATAAAATGAAAGTGATTTATTATTTCCATTGAAAATTAATATTCTTAAATAAATAATGTTTTCTATTAATACAATTGAGCAAGGCGGTTATAGTCTAATGATATGATCGCACGTGGAGCTGTGTTCCAACCCTGCTCCCATCTATTACTTTTCAGAACCATACATGTATTAGATATTAGTTATCACTTGCTTCGTTTAAGGAAAACATCTTAAGGAAATCTGCTTGCCTGAAAGTTCTTCGTTATAATCGAAAATATGTGTGAAGTATAAAAACCGCACATTAAAGCTTGGTCTACAATGGCCTTACGCTATGAGAGGAATCCTAAATCTAGCAATGAAACAGCAATAAGTTGTAATTATTATTCATATAATTAAAATCCAGATTCATTCATACATACAGATATCATTAGATGTTTCGAGGTGAACGTTATTTTTATAATATATTCAACTATGCTATACGAGTAGTAGCCGTTGCCTACAAGTAGTGTCTTCAAACGTTTTCTTGCAAATTTCCAAAAACTACAATATTATAATTTGGTTGCCAGATGTGACTCTGGTTACTGGGGTTCTCCGACGACTCCCGGAGCATCTTGTCAGCCATGCGCATGTGACGGCGGGCCCTGCAGAACCGAAACCGGCAAGTGTCTCGTGTGCCCACCGCACACGGAGGGCGAGCGCTGCGATCAATGCCAGGTACATAGCTAATGATAAAAAATAAAAATCCCCTATTTGATTCCCTGGATGATCTTAATAAATCCACTACATGTTTCCTTTTTCTTTATTATTTGTCAACTAGGAGGGCTATTGGTCAGGCGGCGAAGAAGGCGCCTGCATCTCTTGCGGGTGTGGCGCTGGTGCTCTGTCAGGAGCCTGTGATCCTCGCACGGGACAGTGTGCCTGTGGCGTGGGGTGGACTGGACGAGCCTGCGACTACTGCGCTGAAGGTTATGGAGGTTAGACTCGAAGCTATTCAATGTAACTAAAGATATATGTCCGTAAGTATTGCTGCGCAATGTTAACATTTCCGAATTGAATACTTTGTCAATTTTCTTTAATAAATGTGTTGGTATTCCCATTTTTTTCAACCAAAAAGAGTAAATGCATGTTCATTTACTACGTTTAATTGGATTAGGGGGTCCACGAGGAATTATGTTTAATTTCAACTCGAGGCAAAACATTATTCAAAAAGTACCAAGTTTACTTTTCCAGAGGGTTAAATTAGAGTACAGTTAATGTATGGACGTTGGAGTACGGTAAAAGTAGAGTTGTTCAAAAGATGTGCTGAGGAGTTTATATCGCCGTTCCTTCTCCTCGATGTTAAAGCACCTTTCCGACACGGTAGTAGAAGCAAAAAATTACGTGCATAAGTGTATTTACAGGATACCTACATGATTAAATGATTTTGAATTTGAATTTAAAAATTTTCTTCTCTAAATATAGTAAGACCCGATTGCCATCATGCATTTTAATTTGGTTTACTTCGGATTACGTAAACACTTCGATAACATCGTTCTATTCACAAGGTTTTTTTCCATAGCTTACATAATACTAAGCTGCCAATATCTACAGGCGTGGAGTCCGGTTGTCCCGCATGCCATTGCGGTACGGCCGCGATTGACAACGCGTGCGACCCGGCGACGGGGGCCTGTCGTTGCGCGCTGGGCGCCGCGCCGCCCTTCTGCGACTCCTGCAGTGACGGACACTACGGACTGGACGCGCGGGGCTGTGTAGGTGAGTACATTGGTTAGTGGTTGGTAGCTTAGCTTTGAAAGGCAAATGTCGATTACGTGTGTAACACGATGCACAAAGTTAATGTTCAGGAGTGATATTTTTTGATATTTTGGAGTGTAACCAATATATATATATATATATATTTGAATGTGTGCAATTAGGTGAATTTAACAGTTAAATAGGTTAAATTAAATAGGCAAGTTTCCTAGTTTGTTCTCGGTTGGAAATGTATCGTGGTAGGATCGGAGTCACGACATCGTCGCCGGTGACCTTTCACCATGAGCCAAGTCGGCAGTGACATCGAAGTGTCCCGGAATCAGTTCCGATTTGCTTGACGACGATTTAGATGATTGATGAAATTAATTATGAAATTTCTGATCTCTTCATTTAGCACTATTTAGTTCTTATAATGGTATTTTTTTTTTTGGATTTGTAGAAATGTAATAAAATATATTTTATTTTATATATTAAATCTGCCTAGAATAACTATAACTTGAAATATTTTTCGGTATATGTTAGACTTTATGGAAGGTTGACCGTTCTACACTTTTGGAACCCCTTAAAACGCATTATGTGTATGTAAATATGGACCACCAATATTAAAATTAACTTCATTTCTAATATAGGTACAATTTAGTAATAAGACGCTGTTCAATATTTAATATATAATATTTAATGACGGTGTAATGTTAGCTAAGGTAGTAAAACTTAAAATTTATCAAAACTAAGACATACAAATCACAATTAAGGGTCGGCTGTGTTTTAAATAAATGTCCGCTTTGTGTGTCGCTTTTAAGATCTCCAGAATACACAAGGAAACTTTATGTAGAAAATAACAGCAACGTTTGATCTACTACTCACTAAGGCTGTCGTCTATACGTTGATCAAATCTTATCGAAACTTATGTACTTACTCACGTAACCTGAGGCGAGTAACAAACTTGTATGCATGGCACGGTTTGCGTAATGTGGCTGGCTTAGTTTGTAAACGACCGTTCAGACCTCCCTCGCGGAACCCTCCGGCCGTTGGAGTATATTTATGTTAAAAACAGGAATGGAACGTAGGAAGCATATACAAAATATTTCATAAAGTAATTCTTTGCATTCCATCCTTGAGCTCAAAAAAAATTATTACCCATAGCATACCCACGTGAAACGAACAAAGCACCGACAGTCAGCGTCTTCCGAATTTTACTAGAGTTTGTGCCACTTGCTATAGTTTGCAATTGTTGTCTTGTATGATGGTAAGGTATTTTCCTTTTTGGTTACCACCCTACCTGAAATCAAGTATGTAGTTTTTTACATTTTGACTATAAGATCCGAATGTCAACTATGCATTGTTTTCATTGCTTCTTTTTTGGTCGTAACAAATCGGTGACGACACCGGTGTTGTAAATATTCTTCCCTGAAGACTCTAATCATAGGTTAGATGTGTGCATGGAACTATGACGTTACATCGGGATTTGTTTGCCGTGAAATTACGTGCGCGCAATTTATTGGTATTACGGCAAATTGCGGCGCGGTGTCTTCAGAGTAATCGTCGTTTGAACGCATTCATGTTTACTTGTGGGTACTGGATCCTTGAATAGTTTTATCTTTGCAAACGCAATATGAGGACATCATTTTAAAAGTAGCAACACTACACGTTTTAGAGGGGGTAGGATTGCCAAATACTGAGGGTACCTTTATAAGAAGAAGCTTACTGTCAGATTGAATGATTATATTGGGCTATCTATAAGTGGGGCGCTAAGCTGTGTAAAGTGTTGTGTGTTGAAATAGAATAATAAATAAGTGTGATAGATTCAGTATTTTTCTGGCAATCCTCATCAAATCATATCTTAGTATGATTATGGTGTTACGTGTTAGGATGCATGCGATCGGAAATCGTCATAATAGTTCCGCAAACACTTCGTTACACTAGTAGAACATACAGTTTCCAGTACTCGCTCCACGTCTTAAGTCGTTGTTGTTGATAGCAGGTATTTTGCTCTTATAAAGAACCATTTGCCGCCGGATTCGAAAATCAAATGACCCGCGGTCATTCTTTGCACTCTATCTACATACATTGCTTTTGGATTTTTCTAAAAAACTCTAAACTCTATGCCTTTCTTGTCATATCAACATTCCTTATAAAACTATAGGATATCGGTGATGCAGATAATAAAATTCGTGTTTTCGTTCCAAGTACTACTTATCAGTACGCCGATTTTTTTGATACACCTATTGTTCCGGATTTTATGGTTTTCCACAGAACTTTCGCAAACCTTGATACCATTTATTGTAATGATAATATGATATATTATTTTTGTATGCAATGTTGAAAACAACTTCATGTTTACCAATTATTTGAAAACTTTGTTTTATATAAGGCAACTTAATTAATGTTCTTATATGTTATAAATTGTATGGAGTGGAATAAGGAAATCCAAATAAAAGATTTTTGGATATTTCTTTCCTTCCTAGCTCCTTGCCTGCTTGCATCTCTGTTTCTTATTTAATTTAAAACACTAATCTATCATTAACTCACAAAATCATTAATAAATAAAACGTATCGTGAGTCATCCAGCCATAATCATCGTCTTCTTAACGTTAGCTCGCTGAGATACTTTTAAGGTACGATGGTCTCTGCAGTGTATGTTAAAACCGGCAAGGTGATCTTGAAAACCCAAAAGTTCTAATCTGTACTTAGCATTACAAACGTTTTTTGTATATTTTCTTTTAATTAGTTGTTATGTCACTATTAGTGGATGATAAACCGTATCAATGCTACAAACCTAATAGATTAAACATCCTGTTGTTGTGTCTGTTCTAATAATATAATATAAACAAAGGTTTGTTTATTACGAGACCGTAGTGATCATAAAATCAGAACCCTAATTGAGAAAATTCATAAGCTATAAACATGCAAATTGGATTTAATCTGCGCTAGCTCGCCACAAAGCTTAACAATTACCATAAACCCGTGGTGGTTTACAGTAGGCGTTGGATAGGATTTATGGTAGCAGGGCGCAGAACGTCAAGCGCCCAACGCCGAGGTTGGTAATATTGGAACTGATTTATGTTTGTGTAATAGAACGTTCTACGTACTCTCTGTGCTGGCATACACTCACCGATGTCAAAACGTGGTTCAGTTTCTTATTATATAGATTTTTAACAAAATTAAACTAAATTAAGTGTCCATATAATGTAAATATTTACTTCACACGGCTGATATCAGTAGACAACCAGGGCACGATTACCTTTGAGGAAACAAAAATTAAAACCATGTGTAGTTTTCTACAAGGCATAAGTTTCTCCTTATGAATGAGATCTGACATGGAGTACTAGCAGTCACCTAATCAATTCCTGAGCACATCCGCCCTTTCAAATCAGGCTATACAACATTTATAGAGCTGTGAAGCGCCACATGTATAAACACTATACATTATTCCAAACTAAGCCTTATGAATGCAGGCTGAATAACTTCAATCGATATTGAGAAATAATCTGTTTGGTAGTGTTTAATACTTCGTTAATGTGCTAATTCATAACACGATTTTATAACCAAATAAACATAATCGATTAACAAACAAGTTACTAACAATAACCACCGGAACGCAACTGCTGTTCATGAAACGTATCATCAAAGTTCCTTCGGTATCATAAACACGCTGTGCTATGTTAAAGATTGTTTCGTGTGTGCAGTAATACGTTCAGATGCAGGGTTTACATAAACTGTGTTTTGAACGCAGTGTCCATAACCTCTGACTTAGCTTACAGGATAGCAACTACTAAATGTACTTTGGAAGCCAGATTCAAGTTGCAACAACGAAAGAGTTCATTACAATATCACTTCAATCTGTTAAATCGGACAGACGAGGAGAGATACGGAAGTGTTTCTGTAAGCAAATATGGTAAAGGAGCTCTAAAAGTGATCTTTGTATCAGATGATGGCCAGAGCTCGGGTAATTGTTGATCACAGTGATCTATGACAATTATCCGTCGGCGTGTAGCCCGCATCACCACAAGTGTCCAGTCCGACCGCCGCGCACGCGCCGCGCCGCGCCGCTCTGGTTTTTTTGCTAACCTTTATATACTAGTTACTTTAGTTCACACTAATTATATCACGCGCTCAATTTATAATTTACTTTGGTATCCTGTACTTAAAGATTTAAAGTTACGCACGCTGCTTTAATTCAATTTCTCTCTTTGTCTTGTATTTTTACGGATACATCACAGTTTCGCCAATTAGTACTTTTCGGAAAATTCTTATTCCATTACCCACTGGTCTGGTTCTGGTCAATTTTAATTCAGAGATTTTGTTGATAAATATTACATAAATTTTCTTAGTCACTAATTTAATGGAAGGAAATGATGTATAAACTTACTCTCTTCTAACTTTTAGTTATATGCCTGGAAGTTATTACAAAACGCGATTTCAAAATTAGAACTATCAAAAATTGACCAAATTCAATAACTATCACGTCAATTTAAGAATTTAAATATTCTACAAATTAATTTGTGAAAATGTTCTGTCTTGGAAATATCAATTAATAATTATAATACTGATCAGATATTGAAAAGTAATAATGTTCGTTACATGAACGATAACGAACATTACGTTACAAGTGTGTTCAAAGCCTTACGAACGGATGGACGTGAGCCGGACCGTTAATATGTATTATTTATCGAGAGACATGAGATTAATCGTAATTTATTGGTGTAAATCGATAAATAAATACTACTTGCTAGTGTTTATCATTACCTGATAATCACGTTCACTGTTTTCGTCGTCTCCTTACGGACCTGTAGGCTGTAGACTGAGTATATATGGTCTTAAGGTTTCTAGGATATTCCCATAACCAAATGATTCATAATGATTAACTATTATTAAAATACCTACTATGCGGATACTCACTTCCATCCTGGCCGTCAATGCATCGGTCATGACTTTGGCATTACGGATGCCGATGAGCGACAATAACCATTTACCATAAATATTATCGTATCCACGTTTTCCAGCTATTGGCATGAATAAAAAATCAATTCAATCTCAATACCTATAGAAGGAGCCGGCGTGCCTGCTGCGCACCCGCGCCCGCGCCGTACAGTCTGGTGTCCGTGCAATAAATAGCGTCGGACCGTGTGCGCCTTTTTGTTCGTTTCATGTCCGCATCACAGATTAAGTAACAGGCAGAGGGAATGCGATGTGTGTATACTGGCACTTGAGACGCGTCTGCCCGAGGTGGCGCGGTGTGTTGGTCTGTTTTGTGATCGTTATAGACATTGGTAACGCCTTTAATGTGTAATGTTTAACAATGCAAAATGAAGTAAGCGATTCTCCACCTGCTGCGATACGTTCGAATTGATCGGGCGGGAGGTATTTGTAAGCTTGTATTCTCGTGAATTATTTTCAAGTATCAATGAAATATTAAACATTTATCTCAAGGTTTCGTAGCGGTTGAAACTATATTTGACTTTTATTCGATACCTTTTAGAAAAAATCGCCTGACATACCATTTGACGTGAAGCAACTACAGCTGTGACCGCCACACACAGGCAATGTAGGTCCTGGTCATGGTTTGTGTTAGGTACAAAATGTACAATCATATACACAATAACATAATAACTGTACGGTAACACTGTGTAAAGTAAATAAATAATTAGCAAAAAAAAATTGTTGCTACTATAAAACAAACCAATTGTAATTAAATATCAAGTACTTTTCGCATCTCTAGTACATCGTTACATTTTCCCTTATCTCTTGCATCTTCTGCCCATTAGCTGACTTCTATTCCTAATCTATACTTTCAGTCTCATTTTATTTTCTGGTGTCTGTTAGCTAGGTTCATATACTCGTACATATTCAACACCTACAACGCTACATTCGTCACAGGAGCTAGATACAAAATCGTATCGTAAGGTCATCCAATTAGGTCCCAATCGTACTCATCTCACGTAAAAACCACAAACGCACAGCAGCGACGACGTCCCCTCCACGTCCCGCGGTGACCGGTGTGACGCGAGTTGCACGCCTCTGTCGTGTTGAGGAAATTGAACATGTCGCGAGATATGCTCCCGCGATATCTTGACTTACGAAATTGCCGATTAGTATGGTATCTCCGTCGGCAATTATGAGTTAACGGTTTTGTATTCAATTTGGGGATGATTACAATTGTATCGAAATGAGCATCGATTTTGTAAAATCCGATCTCCACTGACATTCCACCGTTCCATGTTTGATTGGGAAACATTCGACCCTATCTTCTTCTATTGTCTCCTATCTTTTTCTATTATCTATTTTTTATAATAACAATAAACGGAAGATTGAAGAGTTTAATAAATTTAAATGTCACATTATGAACGATGATATATTATGTAGCTCAAAACCCGAGTCTCTCTTGATAGTCAACCAACTGTCGACTGTTTAAAAGCTACTCGCGTATGACTGCATCCGTGTGTGACAAAACATTTGTTACGGTTACGATGGCTTCCAGGTGGAGGTACTGTTAGTATATTTTGCCATCAACGCCATCATCCGTAACGCTGGCCCAAATACCAGCCACTAGAACCGTTGGCTTCACGTTATTAATATTGCCTCCTGACTGTGGCTGACTGGCCTATTTTCTGAATGGACTAGAGATTTGAAAATTGTATATCTCATATGTAATAACAATCGGTGTATGAAATATTTTTTGAAAATGTTACTTAAAGAGAATTTTCTTGTTGATACTGATCTCAAAACATTTTGTCTGTCTGTTTGACCACGTGTGTCACAAAACTCACTATACAGACTTGGATTATAGTCTATTAATAAAGTAGCCAGTAGTAGTAGTATGGAAATGGAACTCATCCCGCACGATGGGAATTAAAAATTATCATGAACAATCTATTAAGAGAGCTGTAAATAAAGCTTTGAACACTTGGATATAGCTATAATAATAAATTAATATGTTTCTTATTTATAGAACTAAAATATCCATGTAATAGGATATATGTAGTAGGAAGGCCGGTAGTCGGTGATAAGGTCTCCGCTAACTGACTCCGAGTGATCTAATGGAGAATTTCCAAATGAAACAATACTTTTGCTGTTCTTTACGAAGTACTGGGGTGGACTGGTTGAATGTGTAAACATTCACTTAAAATAACATAGGATTAAAAATATATGAGAGTATGTATTATAAAAGTTTAATCCCCGTCAACTGAATCCGTGGATTTTTGAATGAAAATTGTGCAATGATCTTCCGTTAGCCTAGTGTGTAACGTGTCAGTATGCACGAGGCCCATCATAAAAAGAGCACTTCTTTAGGACTAGCGAAGAATTAGCGACTCCTTTGGGATTACACATGTTCAAAAACAGCGATGATTTAAATTAATTATTTATTATATTAATTAATTATAAATTAATTAAACATTAAGTAAATTTTTCTTCAGTCTCTAGATTTTATTAAAAATACTAGCGCCAGTCGCATAGTGCAAAGATTGTACCAACTTTGTAATGAAATAGAGGACACAGTTTCGTTGTGTACTGGCTGGCTCACTAATAATGGAGTTCATTGAACATGCGGTGCATACAATGTGCCTCCTGTGGTACATTACAGTATCTTTGTATCGTTATTAGCTCGCACAAGCCACGGGCGAAGGGTTGTTATTCGGAGATTAGGACTCGGAATTAGACTGCCTTAGCTGTACTCGGAGTTTATGTTATGCATTTAATGGGGCAGAAGTCGAGTTTGTTTGTCGTAGTAACACGTGAAAGTAAGAGTAGCCAAGAGGTTTTAAATTGTTCCCTTTTGCCGGTGATCAGAGGTTGAACGTATGTGTCACAACCGATTATGTCGAAATCTACAGAATTGAAATTTAATTTACTTATATGAAATATGTAATTAAGCGGTGGTCCATCTGCTTGCAC
>DWPT01007874.1:0-10536 GCA_018251895.1 Agathymus mariae mariae
AATTTAATATTAAATGAATATACTGTATATTGTAACTATATTAATTTTGATAATTTATCTAAAACAAAATATTTAAATTAATTAAATATTTATTATATAATTTATTATTAGCCATACAAAACTTTATTCTTGTAAAGTATTTTATGATTTAAATTTCATACGGTAACACTGAATGTCGCTAGCATTAAAAAATTTAACCAAATGAGATAATCACTGAAACTGTAATAATGAAATATATATACAGTAACAAATTCAATGCTCAAAATCTTAATCCATTGCATTACAATTTTTTTTCCCAAAATGTTATTTCTGAACTATATTGACTAAAAAAATACTGTCTCTCTAAGTTATCTGTGATATCAACTAAGCAAAAGCAACGTAGATTAAAATCAAAATAGTCTGTGGTGAACCGTAGATTTATAAAATTCATAACGTAATCGCCATCGGCGAAACATCTTGTCTGTTGAGTACCGTACGGTAGTTTTACTTCTTTGTGTTGTCCGTCGGGTTATAGTAAGGTGTATAATCACGGCGCCCTAGGGTTTCGAAGTACATCTATATTATCTGACAACTGTGTTTAACATTTATACGTTTGCGTTGAACGTAATGCCGCTTATGCCGCTGTGTCTATTCTGCATTTAGCCGTGATTATAACTTTCCAGTACAGTGTTCAACTGTTCATACTTATCGAGTTTAGCTGAAGTCTGCGCTGTGATAATCGTGTTTTATTAGTGCGAACGGCTAAGTAACCGCAGAAATGCAAGCTATCAAGTGTGTCGTTGTGGGTGATGGGTGAGTTGAACTCTGTTTATTTCCATTACAATTCACTACAACTAAGCCCACGCTATCACGCGTGAGATATGATGAAATCTGACGTCATGTCGATCGCCCGTCGTATGTTCTTTTTGTATTCCGCGCTAAGTTTATCAAATGATAGCTCACGTTTTTACAATTGATCATATGCTTATTTTACTTTGTTCTTTTTTTTTATACGTGAACATCCGCCATATGACTAATAGTTAGTCACTTAACAAGGATTGTAAGCTAACCGTAATTTATTGTAAAGTATGTAATAATATCTTGGTAAGTTGAAAAATATCTAAACAAATAAATGGACAATGAAATTATTGGCATGCGTCCATGACAATATTTTTATATGATGACTAAAATGATTAATGATAAAAAATTCACTTAATACTGTTATAAGATGTTAAAATAAGATTTATTGTTTTAAAAGTATCCTTTTATTTAATATATACAAGATTATGAACAGTAAGTACATTAATAAATATATAGAATCATCATGTGTTATATAAAATGTCTGGTATATTAAATGCATATTAATAATAGCCATATGTTTAGTGTGGTCTAATCTATTGTGTATTCTTCTTATCTAATCTTACTTTAGATAAATTTCGATAAGTACTCATACTATTGAGTTTTATCATGTTGTTAGAATTTTAATACATATATGATACTATTTACAAACGCCTACAGACTATAATAATTAAAAACACAAAAACCAGGTTTTTAAATGAGTTCATTAATTATTTTTAAAATATCAGCATTCCTTTTCCAATACCAAAATCCTAAATGCCAAACAGTGACACTCATTTAGCTACTCTTGAAAATAATGATATAATAGCTTATTAGTATTAGTAGGCATTGGGATGACATTTGAGTTAAAACAGTCTGGTTTAAGTACCTTATTTAACAGCCAAATTAGTTAAAGCCATGGTTACATTGGTTTAGAACTCCAGATCTGATTTAGAACATGGCACTAGAAGTTTGTACATGAACGTGGAGAGCACAACATTTTGGTGTAACTTTTATTACATGTGTTGTTACTTGTGTTGCACATAAAGATTTATTCATACCTTTTATTATTAATAAATTGATGAGATTAATTTATTTGTTGTATTATTGGTAAAAAATAGTTAAATAGAAAAATATCATAGTAAATAAATTCATATTTAACCCTTTATTGCACACTAGCTTGTTAATGATAAACAAATAACATACAAATGTACAAAGTTTGAAAGTACAAACAATAAAGCTATTGTGCAAACTTTGTTTTGATTAATTAATGAATATTGTTTTTTGTTTTTCCATTAAATATATAAAATAGGCATTGTTTAACATAAACTGAAACTAGTTTTAAATGTAATCCACACCATGTTACAGGGGACAGATATAAATTAAATATTTTTGTAGATCAAATATTTATAAAGAAAATTAGTAATATCAATTAATTAGATAGTACTGCAATCATAGTGTTAATAGTATTTAGTAATGCCACCTAGCCTCCTTGTCAGAATTAGTACATATAGTTATGGTTGTATTCAAGGTATGCCATCTTAGGCTTTCATTCAATTTATTTTTTATAAAATATATGATGGAGTATGTAAGCAGTCATTGCTGTTCAAGGACATTGTACAATGCCAAGACCCTTGGACACACCTTTATAGACAAATATACAAAGAAGAACCCAAGGTTGTGCTAGTTACCTTTCGACAACATTGTTCAAAATATGTTGTAATAAAAATTTTGAGCTTTTTTATATGAATATGAGTATCTAAGTTACGTGCTCGTGGCCAGATAGTATCATCTCTAATACCAAAACTAGTTTAAAAAAAAAAAATTTATATGTTGATTGTTTTTGACATACAGTATTGTGATTTGAAACATGATTAATTATCTTCTTTAATTTATTTGTAAGCAGTGGTAATATGGTTTTTTCAATGTAATAACGTAAAGAGCTGAGTGCATCAATTAGCATGTTACAATGTCAAGAACATATTATCATTTATTAAATTATAACTTAATCACTCAAACAGTAATTGTAACGTTTAAATTTTAACCATGCATTATCTGCATGTTCTGTGGCGTGCAAATAATAAAGAGTATTAATCTATAAGTTAGATAATTTTTAGGCCAATATTAATTCAAGAAAAGCAAGATTTCTATTTCTTTTTTTAAATATAACATAATTTATTTAAAACGGTCACCATTAACAAACACAGTAAACACACATGAAATTTGAACATTGAGAAAGTCATGTTGGCCAGTAAAAGTATGTGAGGAAAGTTTTGACCTAATGAAAAACAATTCTATTAATAGGACGTAGTGCAAGCTGAGAGATAACAACTAGTTAATATTGTTTTAAAATAAAGCCTTATAGTACAATTTCTACCATTGTAGTATTTTTTGTTTTGCAGTTGCATCACATTAGACAAGCTCACTTGGAAATTTCAATACAGAGCACCCTTAGATTACCCAGATTTTTAAGCATCTAACCATTCTTTGTTGTGGTTGCGTGCTGCAATCTTTTG
This sequence comes from Agathymus mariae mariae, assembly GCA_018251895.1. Classification (NCBI taxonomy): domain Eukaryota; kingdom Metazoa; phylum Arthropoda; class Insecta; order Lepidoptera; family Hesperiidae; genus Agathymus; species Agathymus mariae. Next base: position 3,333 of record DWPT01007874.1, read on the forward strand.
GTTACGAAAGGGTTATTTATCTTCTTTCCACGATTCGATCGAGATTGCTCATGTCCAGTTAAAATACGTCGGAAATTGTGTTTAGTTTTTGGTTCGGTTATGTTTGAGCATCTCATACTGTCCATAACACGAAAAAAAAACGAGAGTGGAAATATTACCAGAATGTTGAATATGAGTGTGAGCGCTGGGGTCCTAGAGGTACATAGAGGAGTCCCCGAGGGTAGCCAAAAACTATTTTGAAAATTCAAGGACACTCAAAACACCAATGCTGTAGTTAAATCGAATCGCGCAACGTCTATGATCATTGACAATGATAATTACAGACTAAATAGACATTTAAAAATATAATTCAGCTGTCAGTTGACGCTAAACTTGTTCTTAAATCATTTAACATACGACTCTTCCAGAAATAGGTAACCTTTTATATAAAAAAAAAATATTATATGACTCCCGAGTTTTAAAATTATTTTGAATTAAAATAATAATTTTTGTAACATAAAATAAGTTAATGTTTGATAATAATCCAACCTGACACTAAGTGATAATAAAAGTGTAAGATTCCGAACGCACTAATTATAAAAGCGTGTTCATTTTCCTCTGTTGATTACTAGATACCAATAACCATTTGTAAAGTTTTTTCTACTTCTCTAAATTTCTTTGTTTTCATGTACAAATTCTGTCATGATTATTTGTTTCTTATATACGATTACATGAATCTTATGAGCTGGGTTGTATTGATTCAGGGACAGTTTCTAAACCAGGAATCAATTCATGCACAGATCATCATTACGATACATATCATTTCACTGTCGGAATAGCATGGCGATGACAGTTACGTAATAAATATTTTTGTTTTAATTTTATTGATTGATCGGCAGCACGATAAAAGTGTAACTAATGTTTTTGCAGTTATGAAAAATGAAAATTTACATAGAGCGCGCCTCTATGATTATGCGAGCTTAATTATCCTGTTGTTGTTTGGCAATGTTCCGAATTAATTTGCTTCAAGTATTAATTATGAGAAGTAGCAATATGAACGTTTGACAACACAACGTTAAACCGGAGTGGACATTTGGGTCACGAAAGGTCAATTTCGCCATTCTCAGAGGGTGCTAGTTTGATGTGACCGTAAGCCGGAGAACCTGTCGAGCAATCAATGGGGAATTAAGAGCCCCTGAGATTGCCTCATGTTTCATTGCACAGAAAAGGCACGTGTACGAGAGTGTTTTCACTCGAGATCTTCTTTAGATCCTCTCGAGAACTTCCTCTGCATTATTTACGTAAATGAAGGTCGTCCACGTACCTGGTGGAATTCGATCACTCACCTGTTTACCATTTTTCATATCAATAAAGATAAAATTAAAAAAAAAAAAACCTGTGGGTACATAAAATCTGTGTTCTTGTTCTTATGGATCTCAAACAGGTCCAAGTCGCCGCTCTTGAATGTTGGCGATCGGACTGCTTTTATTAACCGCCAGCGGAAACCGCTTTGTGTCCGTATTAAAGCCCTCGGTCGAGTGTTCTCGACTGCAATAAAACGATCCACTCAGCGTTTTTTTGAATGACTACAGACGGAATTTAAAAGTGGGCTCAATACGAATACAATTCGAAGCGGAACATAGAACATGAACCCATCTGTACCAAAGTATTTAACGATATGCCCTTTGTAATGTTGGAAATGATATGGTGTTAAATTGTTAGCAAGTAGTCGTTTTAAATCTGAATTATTTATTTCAATGGTAACACATTGGTGCTTATTATATTATAACAGTGACCCGCCCTCGCGTCACTTAACATGACTTATGTTGACCAATAGTAACACGTAGCATGACTTATGTTGACCAATAGTGTAATTAAAAATTCAAAATCATTTAATCGTGTAGTCATTCTGTAAATATGCACCCATTTTTTTGCCTGTGATAATCATTATTATTCGTTTTCATAATGCGTTGAATAAAACATTCATTTTCATCCTATACACTTAAATCTTTTTTGTAAATTGCTGTGTTTATTGATAAAAAAAGTAGTTTTTAAAATTATGGATTTCAGTCAGATAGGGTGTTTTTGGTTGTGCTTTGAGAAATAATGAAATAAAAAAGTTCTAATTCCGCCAAATTCAATTTCACTTATGAAAAACATGAAATACGTAATTAAACATTTTAATTTTTAACATTATTAGCGATAAATGAAGTAACTCTGCGTTTTTTATTGTTCTAAAGATATGGAGCCGACATTGAATTATTTAATAATCAATTTATTCAGCGTGGAATGTCCATTTGTTTTTTATGAAATCGGATCCGGATATGTTTTAACCATATGACACGGTGTTTCAAATCCTCAAAACTAGTGAAACTCTCATTATTTAAGTCAACTCCGGTTGCACATCTGTTCTATTTAACAAAACCATAACAAAGGCCGATTGTATTAGCCGTAAGCTGCCCGATCGACCGGTGCAAAGTAAAGTCTTAGGTGTAACGCGATACGGCTTAAATTGCACCGGCGAATGCATTATTGATGGCCAATTAATCACAGACGGTAGATAATTCCACAGCGCTATTACCTTAGGATACATCTGGATAATTTCCAACTTAGATAATAAGATGGTAAAAAAAAGTATGACGTCATTGCCTTGTTGTTTTCGTTCTGATAATAGATCAGATACCAGCTTCGAAATCACATTGACAAGGACGAAGACGTCAGCGTTGTGTTGTCCTTCTACGTAATAATTATTGAGAAACATTTAAGAATTACATTCAAAGTGTCTATTTGCAAAGTAAATTTTTCTGTTATACAGTAAATTGTTCAATTTCTCGATGAAAACGAAAACATAAATAAATAACGTGGTCGGTGCCAAGACGTTTGTACTTTGTATCTCAACAAATATTCTTTTAATCCTACAAATGTTTATATGGTGAAAATAATATTAATATTTAACTTAGGTATATGCGTCCACATCGTTAATATACACTTTAAAATAAAAAAGAATCCTCCGGAAAGAATATATTAAAATGAAATACGAGTTCGGAGAGAATACGTTAAAAAATCGTGAATAACCTCCTCTGTTTTTTTGTCAGTTTTTAAAAAATAAAGTTGTTCGTTGCTTTCTATTGATTAGCACCTAATGTAATATTCGTCGTACTGGATAACACCTTTATTGAATACGACCACTCGAGTGTCGATGTAATGAATGCTGTTGGAATCAAGATTAGGCTGGAGAATACAATAAGGCCGGTTCGTTATGTAATAACCGTGTTGACTAATTGATTATTATCAAATGTGTTACGTATCTCATTGCACCCACGATTCTCAAACGTTCACCCGTGGTGAGTGCCAGTTTCGTAATGTTTGTGTCCGTGTGGGTCTCATCTCATTGAACAATTTAGCCACACTGCGGGTTCTACGCTGACCCCGTCTCATGATTTGAACCCGCCACTTTTAATTGATGCACTTGAGGCTGTGTCCAGGTTACTTTTATATTGCAATAATCAACTCGACTCAACACATTACTCTTAACCACCTCAGTGTGTGAAAAGGCAAAACAGAGATATGAAACAAATGGGGGCTGCGATGCAGAAGCTCGTATCAAATGTATTTTGTATTATGTCATACACTTGTGAAGTTTGAACACGTTCCAAAGGAACTGTTGAATTCTTAGAATAATTTCCTCCGAGATATGTTGAATTGTGATAGATAGGATCTTTAATGCAGTCAACTAGCTCTAACCTAGCGCTAAGGTTGTATCTGTTCTAATAATAAATATTATATATGTGGAAGTATATGTATGATATACTATAAAGCTGCGTAATCTGTCTTTTTGCGCCAGTAGAACGTATAGTCTATGGGCGATAACGTTTTCTTTGTAACAAACCAACTTTCATATTACGTTATATGTCATACGTTCATTCGCTAAGTTAACACTATTACAATTTAAAATACAGATCTTTTATTTTCTAAACGTCAAGGTATGAACTAAGTTGTGTATCGACCGTCAGAACACGTTTCTAATGGTAATTGGCCACTGCCGCGCATTCGTATCATCAAACAGCGTAGTTGTATTACGTGTTCAGTCTTTAAATTGTCTTTTAAAAAAAATTACACCGACTGTATTACAATGATAAAGAAGAATAGAGCTATGAGTAAAGATACAGCGTAACGAAAGTAGAGTCGCTGATGGAATTTGAATATGACAACAGAGGTATTTACATGATTTGGAATAGGGGGGGATAAAGATATAGAAATAAGAAGCAGAACATTCGTAATTACAGTAAATACAAATGTTTATTTGCTATGCTTCTGAGTCTAAAGCTTAATAGCTACGAGTACAAGTTGGGTGCTTAGTAACTTAGGGCTAATGGTTGTTGTTGAGGGCGTTTGTGATCGCTTGATGTTCGACACCGCAACCGTAACATGATTTTGGATGCAGTATGAGTCGTTAGCCCAGCACATATAAAACGCAAATATCATGCATGAGTACTGCTGGGAAAAAAACCGTCGAACAAACCCTATGAACCTTCAATGGGAAGGTTTAACAAAGTTCATTATAAGCAGGGAAAGTTAGCTTAAACACAAAATTCGATATAGCCTCTCTGTCTCACAGGTTTTTTTTTTAAGTTAATTAAAAATATGACTCGAACTACCTATTAAATCATTGGAGTGAAGAGTCAATAAGAAAATATTTGTAATGTTTAATAACTTGATAAATTGGTTATAAATCAAATTCCCAAGTTCTTTTGTTTTGGATTACGTCACGAAACTGCTAGTAAGTAAATGTACAAGCTGACTAATTACTAACGACGATTACCGAAGTACTCGGCTGATTGACCAATGGTAACTTTGAACTTTATTGACTAAGGGCATCTTCAAACTTTATTGAGTAATGGCTTGTTTGAATATTAATTGTCTAGTGCTGATTCCGAACGTTAATATTGCCTTTTGAAAACTGGCAGATGTGTTTAGAACTATTATATAGCAGTCACTAAGATTTAGTATTAACATTTCATTTTCATGAAGTATATATCACTTTGCGACAAGGCTTATACAATATTAATAGCATATTTAAATTCTCTGATGTTATCAAGACGTACCTGAAAATAAAATTGCTTTCGATGTAAAAATGTATGGAGCATATCGATAAAACCTTCAATCAAGGAGTGTAAAAATAAAAAATCGATCACGGGAGGAGTTTCATCTTCCTTATTGACAATGACAATATTAGTCCGCTAAACATGTATTTTAGAAACTTGCTAATGTTCCGATGTGATTGATAATGACATATTGATTATTCTTTTAATCTTTTATGTCAAGCGAAAAAAGGGAATCCAGAATAGAGTGCAATTATGAAAAGCATGTTTAAATAACTGTTTAAGACATTAAAATAACAGTTTGACACATCTAACTAGATACATGCTGTGTCGCTAAAATTCATAATGACTGAGAATCAATAACATTCAAATCATTTATACCGACGACTGATTTTGTTTTTCGTCCCTACCTACCTGATCCTTTGAAAAAAGTTGAATTCCTCTTTGCATGTCCTTCATGCCCGAATCTGGTATTCAAACATTTTAGCGGGCCGCTCGTTGAGCGAATCGTTCTATTTACGAGTTCGCGTTCCCACCGCACGTGCGCGCCACGTAACCTTGTTCTCCCCTCGCTGTCGAATTGGAACACGCGGGAATATTCTGGGGCCTTACTCTTGAAATTAATATCTAGCCGATCCCATTTCGAGTAGTTCCTGCCTGTTGATAAAGCGTGCTTATTTTTATTGTATCTTGTCATATCGGAATAAAATCTACCAATATAAACGGAATGTAAAGCCAGTTAACTAACTGATTTAGAGCTTTCTTCTTAACTGACAAATGATTGTAGAATTGCATAGGCAGCAATTATTACTATAAACAGATTTGGTACATCGCCAGTGCAATAATATCTTAGTGAATTAAAATTGAAAAAGTATTGAAAATAAATTGAAAAGGAACTTACAAAAATATCAGACATAGGTAATTTCTATGACTATACTCAAATTCAAATTCATTCATTAAATCATCTGTTTTGCAAATACATTTATACGCGTAATTTTTTGCTTGTACCCCATTTTGAAAAGATACTTTGACATTGAGGAGAAGAACGGCGGAAGAAACTCCTCAGGACATCTTTTAAATCAACATTTGGCAATTACTAAGCAAGAGTTTTAACGTGCGCGGAATCGTTTGTGGCACTGCTATTTCTTAGATGTCCTTGTCATTTATATGTATCTCTATACCATAATAATGTTAACCTTTAAGTTCAGCTTTAATACGTCGCTTAAAAGTTGCCATAGGTGAATCACGTATCAACTTTGGAGCTGTACTATAACAATAAATATTTTAAAGAAAATACGGATAATAATAATGTAATTTATATGTACCTATGTCACACGTACGGATAATAAATCGAGTGCGAGTTTATCGACTTAAACAAATGCAAAAATCACCTCACAGCACCGGGATTGTTAATAAAATAATTCAATAATGTTTTAGAGAATCCTACGTTGGAAAAGTATTATTAAATAACTCAAGTGTAAAACATTATTGTCTTTGATACAATCATCATGTTTGTAGTACTCCTACATCATAAAAATGGCTTTGACTTGATAATTTAAAGAGAATTGAATACAAAACACTTTAATATTAACTATTTACATATTTACCTATGAATGACCCACTAGTTTTATTGAGTCTCAATTAGGTACAGTTAGTTTTGACTGTTTCCTGGTGTTTGAACTGAATGTAACTCTCTTAAACTGAAGTAAAATTTTGATTGTTAGCAGAAGATTCAGAAGAAGAAAGTTCAGAAATATCCTTAGGTCTAATTATATATGGAATGAAATGCTTTAGCCAAATGCCACAACAATAGATCACAGAACGCAATACTACGAAAGTAGGTAAATCACCCAATAAGTTTCTACGTCAGTTTATTTTTTAAACAGCTTACGCAGCGGAACTAGTCTTGTTGTTGACGTTTCGTTTACTGCTCCATTATAAACGAAAGTCAATTTTTACTACCAAGAAATAAGCAATCTAGTCGAAATACTTTTTTATTCGTAATATTTTGAGTTTGAGGGTAGGCTTCACATTTGATGTAACGAGATTGAAATACAGCCTTGGCCAAAAGTATTAGGCACCCCCAATAAAGTTACTGCACATCTGTGATAGGTGAACAACGA
>DWPT01007875.1:0-10535 GCA_018251895.1 Agathymus mariae mariae
CGGAACACGACGAGTCGTTTGGCGGCTGACTCAAGCAGGAGTGTGGTAGCTAGCCAGGCAGGCTTCACAGAAAGATACCAATAATAATATTAACGACTTAATAATAATATTGATAATATAATTCTTACGCAAAGACCTACCACCAAGCAGGCTGGCTTGAGTTGGGGGGAGTATTTTAAGCCACACCAATACGGCCATAGAATTAATTGAAGATTGTAAATGAGAGAAGAGACAAGTTCCTTTCTGTGGTACGCCAGACATATTATGACCAATTGCTTGTAGACAATCACAAACGTAAGAAGAAAACCATTTGAGGGTAATGGGAGAAAAATTAAGTAGATGAAATAAATCAAGTTGTAGAGCGTGCTCTTCCATGTTGAATGCGTTTATGAAATCAATAGAAACAAGAATGGTAACCAGCTTAAACTCCATGCCTTTACGGTATGTATTCAGTTACTTTTTGAAAAATTGATGACGTGAGTAATAACAGGGAGTACATGATCAAGGACAAGAGCGAGTGTATTACAGCTTTGATCGTCACAGCCCCACTACTATAGATTTGATAAAAGTTAAAAATTTACGTTTATACGTATACAATTGGCAATACCCACTCCTATGTTTTATAACAGAAAATTAATATTTTTAAGTTTCGTTTCATAATATTCCATTAATATCGTGTGATTTCATCGCTAAGTTTAATATCTGTTGGATGGAAAAAATACTTGCTAGCACCAACCTTAAAAAGTTGTTTGACAATTTGCAATTTAATAACTTTATATGTTTGACCCTCTTTTTGTGTAAATTGTACGTAATTTTCGGTTAATGATTTTTTGCACCGACCTCTACATTTACAAAACTTTGAGGTGGGATTCGAAAATTAATCTTGGTATTTTCTGGTATTCAAAGGTCGTTACGTGGGCTGCCAGATAGCGAGAAATATCTTTTATATTCGAAAGGGTAATTAAATGATTATCTGGCTAAAATAAAACAAATTTAAACATCGCCATATTAAATAAACGATACGATAGTATGCATCAAGCTTATACTGCTGATGACTATGAGATAGATTATCGATTGCAACAAACGCTATGAAATAATACAGCGGAATATCAGATGCGGAGGCCCCGATATGTCTGTCAATCAACCAATTATTGCATTTCAATAATTCGTTCTTACCTCAGATAAGAAACAGTAACTTAACTTTATAATGAGACCGGTGTTCTATTCAAGCACGCACGAGTACTTACTGTATTTCAACTTTAAAACGTTACTTCTCTGCGATTATTTAATTTTGTTAGATTTGAGTTAAATAATAATGATTAAAAGTATATGAAAATTTGTCGGAAAAAAACGGGTACCTCGCTTTCTCTTTCGCCATAGAAGTATGAAGTGACGTTTCGGCGTAGATTGTTTTATTGATATGGATTGATAGATAATGAATGATGATTGACTTTGCAATGCGAGGCAAATTCCTAAAGTTCCATACTAGGTAAGACATTCTGTTACCAGTTTTTTTATTGATAATACGAAGGCTTCAGTAAGTTAATTTTACAATCTTGTCAATTGCTGACATAAAAAATATATTGGTCGACAAAGGCAGGAGAAAAAGGAAGTGAATTGTTTTATCTTTGTCGATTGACCTACTTATATGTAAATAAAAATCTATAGCCGCGTGACTGAAATATCATAAGTTAAGAATGGCTCGACCGATTTTGCAGATTTTTTTTGTTGGTTCAGTAATTAGGACGAGGTTTGATTAACTATTTTTCTTGGAAAATCTAACCTAACCTAACTAACGTAACGAAGTCGAATACATAAATTATAGTTATAAATGAAAATTTCAAAAAAATTATATCCAGCTGGCAACTGTGTTCATTGAAAGATTTGGTTGGATAAACTTCTCGAGAAACTAAGTAAAATAAATATGCTTCAATTTTATGTTAAGTGTACTACTCATTATCTTCATTAGCAAATTGTACCCATGTGAAGCCGGGATGCTAATAGTATATAAATATTACAAAACGCCGCAGCCATACTAAAAAAGATGTTTATATTAGGTTGGCGACTAAGTAATTGCCGACTTCAGTTATAGGCGTGTCTCACTCCCATATTTATGATATCCGTATACGTTAAGCTCTTCTTCTTCTCATATATGTTAGCTGTTATCCTTAACTAGATTTACAAGTTCATTAAATATTTTCTTAAAGTTTTTTTTACCTTAAGTTAATATGGACTGCAAAAAACGAACATTTTCGCCATATTTTGCTTTATTATTTCCGTAAATGAAAGAACGCAGTGCAAGCCGCCAAAAAGTTACGTGATGTGTATGGTGATGAAGCCCTTAAAGAAAAGCAATGCCGAAATTGGTTTGAAAAATTCCGTTCTGGAGATTTTTCTCTTAAAGATGATCAACTTTCAGGTCGACCAGTTGAGCTTAAAGCAGATCGTCACGTAACTACACGGGAGATTGCGGAGAAGTTGAATGTTTCACGTGCAGCCATTGAGAAGCATTTAAAACGAGTCGGGCTCGTTACGAAGCTGGATATTTGAATTCCGCACGATTTGAAAGTAGTTCATCTGACAAAGCGCATCAACGATTGCGATTTATTGCTTAAACGCAATGAATTCGATCATTTTTTAAATCGAATCATCACTGGAGGCGAAATGTATGAAATGACCACTAAAAGAAGATTTTGCTGTCAACTTGGTGGAATTGGAAAGGAGCGGTGTATTTTGAGCTGCTTCCAAGAAACCAAACCATTAATTCGGATGTCTGCTGTCGGCAACTGGATAAATTGAATGCAGTGGTCAAAGAAAAGCGACCAGAATTGGTCAATCGTAAAGGTATCATTTTCCACTAAGACAATGCCAGGCCGCACACTTGTTTGGCCACTCGGCAAAAATTATTGGGGATTGGTTGGCAATTGATGTTACACTCACCATACAGCCCTGATCTCGCGTCATTGGATTAGACTTATTTCGCTCCCTGGACATCTCCCTTCGTGGTAAAATGTTGAATGATGATGACGCTTTAAAATCTCACTTAGTTCAAGTTTTGGCCGAAAAGGATCAGAGTTTCTACAAGCGTGGAATTTTCAAGCTGTCAGAAGGATGACAAAAGATCATCGAACAAAATAGAAAATACTTCATAGATTAAAGTTCATTCCAAATAAAAAAAAACTCTTATTTGAACAAATGGGCAATTACTTAGTTGTCAACCCAATAATTATATGTTTTGTAGCTAGAAATCTTCAGACTCTGTTAACTATTTTATAATGGGAGCAATTATATCATTTTGCAATATTGTATTGCTGATGAATCTTATTTAGGCAAATATGAGGTCACACTTTCAAATTATTAAGGTGATACGCAACGATAACTGCGGGCCGTAACAAAATTGTTATTTAGCGTATTTTATAATTATCAAATGTGTCTTCGTAAATTATTGTTGTTAATTAGTTTACATTTATCAAATGTCCGACATTCTACGATTACGATAGAATCAAGACATGTACGGTTTAAAATATTCCTAATTGTAATATTACCTTCTTTATATTTAGTTTACCTATAAATGTAAATAGGCGATTACAGTCATTATATCGAGTTTTGGGATCCTTCATAACAATAACTATAATACTTTTTAAATTCCTACTCAAACCTTACACTCTCACTATATATATTTATATAATTTTGTTTAAATTTTCAATCGTTAATAAGATACTCTTTATTCGCCGATTCAAGTTCAATATTTTTTTAAATTTATATTTTTTTCTAATATTAATTCATTATTTAAATATAATTGTTCAATTGTATTATAAGATTTCATTGCCATATCTGTCGGCACGACTGGAAGTACGATATGAGTTCGTTAAACTAGTACAGTAGGTAGCATTAATTTTAGTACCAATATCTTTGCATAGATGGCATTGTACTCCGATGTCTTTATGGGTGCAATATGTAGGTGCTGTTTAATTAATTAATTTTAGTTTTATATGGGAGCAAAAGAAATGTTTTATATAAGATATTTAGCAGGATATAGAGATGATAGAGGATTAGAAGATATCGTCTAACTAATGAGAAAGCAGTAATCTCTCTTGTGAATTGGATCATCAGCAAAAAAAAAGAAAATCTTTTTATGTTTAACTTTTAGAGAGCGAGATAGGTAAAAAACTCCAGCACAAAAAGCAGTAGCACCATCGATTATGCTGTAGGTACAGATTTTAGCTACGTCTACAAAAAGAGTTCGACAAACAGAAGAGGTTGGCTTGCACATTAAGCGGAAGGAGCCTCGTTATATCTTTAGACTAAAGCATCTATAAAATTATTTTATATCTGTATTAGTTACTGATTTTTATTTAACCATTTCATTCAGTTTCTTTACTTTATTTGAACCATTATTTGGTCTACGGATATGATTGGTAGACTAATTATTTCTAGTCAATAAAATGTATATATTCGCCTCAGACTTGCCAGCAATATTGCTAGTATAGCATTACTAGTATTGTTGGTCCTATGCTAGACTAGCATATTAATGAAAGTGAAGCATGATTGTGTTGCATGTAATTTTTAGAATGTGTATTTTTTGCGTTTAATATATCACTGACAACAAACAGTCGTTGATATTTTACTCAGTTTCAATCATAATTTAATGAAGACGTGGTTATACACATAATTTTATATGGCTCATAGTATTTAATTTTGATTTTTAGACATCATCTATCATCATTTCAACTTGTATGATGATCATTGAACTCATCACAATAATTGTTCTACATAAATTTAACAACGCATTATTATTGTACAATCGTATCGTCAATTCAAGGTATTGGTTACACACTGGCAATAGACAGGTACTAACACTTAGAGTCCGTACACACGACGATGCTTTACGTTGCGTTAACGCGAGATTGTATACAATAAATCATCCTGAGCAACGGAATGTCCATCTGCGATGTTGGTAAGAAGTAGAAACCATTCAGTACCTAATGGGTTCATGTCGGGGAAATATCGCAGGTCACCTGCTGTCTTTTTTTCATCCTATCTCATGGTCATTGACGATGTAGCCGTTAAGTGCATTAACATAGAAAAAGCCTATTTACTCTATATTATAAATATACATTGTAGTCGAACGGAAACTTGGACGTAGGCAACTTAGTATATGCATTCATTCATACGAATATCAATTCCTTATGCTAGACGTGCGTCGAGTCATTCAATGGTTGCAACGGGATGAGGGAACTAGGTCATAAAATTTGCTCGATGCCATCATCAATTGTTGTTATTTTATAAGAACACTAATATCCAGTTCTTGCTACATTTTGGCAAATTCTACGGGAACAGTTCTACTTTTCAGGTAATTAATTGAAATAAACGAAATGAAATAACAATTTCAATGTATTCTAGATTATGACTCGTATAACTTTTAATTCTGTTCTGTGTGTAATCAGAAGCGTGAACAGACAGACAGGCAGAAAGACAAAAAGACAAAAATTCCAGAAAAGTATGGTCAGTCCTCCATATCGATAATAAAGTCTACCTACTATTTCACACCTTTGGCTTGTCCAGCCATTTCCCTTGGCAGGCAGTATGAATGAAATTTGTTTAGGCGGTACAATACCCTGTTTCGCGCGTGGCACATCACGTACTAAGAGTGTGTTCTTCTAAACGACCATGTATTTGTGCTGTAATGTAACCATGAAGTTCGAGTACTGCTCGAGCTCGATAACTGTGTCAATTTCCTAGTTAGTTATTTATCTGTTGTTTATTCAGTACCCTGTTTTTTTTTAAACAGAATCAAGGTTGACCTATAACAAGACTATAATGTGTAAGATTGATACATTACTCAATTAATAATGCCATAGTAGCTAAGTAACGTTTATTTTACGGTGGTCAAACAGGATATGAGTCAGATGACAGCAATATGTCCATCCATTTAAGAACATAGAGCAAGTAACATTTAACATCCGGGATTACAATTCAAAATCAGAGTGTAAGTAATATGAATTGTAAATAATCGTTTTAATGTGAATTACCCTGCAGAGACTATTTGATCCCGATACATAGGAATCTAGTTTTGTTTGTCAACAGAAGTTAGGAGAAAAGTGCATTTAATCGACGACCCCATAGCCCACTTGATAGTGACTTGAATGCCGAGTGAGGTGTCATTTGTCAAATAAATGTTCGTTCTCGGGTCGTGGGTGTTTGGGATGTGATATTTGTACATCCATGCCAACTGTAATGAAAGAAATCCTAGTGCGGGTGTGTGTTTGTGTGTGTGTGTGTGTGCGACAACGTTTAATGCTCCGTTATTTTATTCCTTTATTGCTGGAGTTAATATCAATATCTTTAACAATTACATTCGAGCGAATGTAGAGTGGTGTTGATCGGTTGGTGCCAGCTGTAACTCTGAATAATATACATTACGCTTAGACATGTTTACACATGTGACCGCCACACCGGCTGAATTACGAACAGCGGCCCGTCAAAACGTCCGATATTTGGACATAAGGCATATCGCATTATAACGTATTGAAGTTCGTATAATTTAAAGATTATTTAATAAAAATAATAAATGTAAAATAATAAGTGAACGATAATAAATTAATGAAAAATATATGTAGTAAAATAATAAATTAAAAAAAAAGGATGTGTGTAGTGAACTTTTTTTATTGTTTCGCTATGAAATAAAGAGGAATCATTCGTTTTGTTATTCATGACACGGACCATTACACAATGAGCTTTTAAATTAACAAAAGCTTTACACTCTTTCCGCGGCGTGATTCAAAGTAGCCTTGGATCGACTGCGCTGAGAATACAAAACAATGGATCCTAATCCGTTATCAATCAGCCTTGTGGTCGATATTTAGATTAATGATTAAGTATCAACAATATTGACAACGAGAGTTACTTGCACAAGGTTGTTTGGACAGGAATTTAAATGTCAGTCGAGAGTTCGCGAGGATACAATTGTGTGTTAAGCCCAGGGTGACGCAAAATTAATTTCGCATCAATACCAGTAAAGAATTTAAATGATTATATTGGACTAAATTTTTGTAAGTTTGTATGTTTTTTATAGAGGCGTGTAGTCATGGTATATGGGTGCGTCACAAACTTATAGAATGTAACGTTATATTACGACATAACTAAATTTTGACCTGAGAGTTACTTTGCAACACTGTCTGTCTCTCATTGTTGTTGTCAATCTCTTGTCATTTAAATTGCTGTCACGGTTTGATAATCACTTAAGTTCTCATAATTTCAGAATAGATTGATTGTAATAGTATAGGCAAATATAGATTTCACGATACTTAATTTCACAATTAATAATAAATCATATACATATATATATATACACACACATATATATATATATAATAGATTAAAATAATTTTGAAATATTCACAACCGGGACTCGCACTGGAGTCCGACATTCAAACCATTAGACTAACAATATATTATATGGAGGTTATTTATTAGCTATTAAAAAAATATTACTTACGTGCGTGCCAAGTTAATAGAAATGTCCAGTATCAGTTCACCCACACTAGCAAAATCTTCTGCCTTCCAGTCTCCTTTTGGCTGCGACACCACTGCGGAAAAACAATTAATCAATACAGGAATATTTTGAAGAAAATGTAATTATTAATGCGTGTAACTCTCACGTAATTAACGTTTATTTAAAGTATTCAATTTTAATTCGTTTTGTGATCTTTCATGAAGAAAGTAGCGCTCTAAATATTAACTACACTAATATTACAAACTGTGTGATAAACTTGACCTTTTGTTTTGAATTATTTAATTAAAACACATAATACAGGTTCATAATTCACGAGGTAGTTATATGAAATAACTTTTATTCTAAGTAGATTATATATAGATCATACATTTTACCTTAAAGTAACATTATGTAAGGGTATTGCAAAGCAAGTACGGTTTCTTAACGGCATATACATACACTACCATTTACTACATAAATTTGTGCAATTACAAAAGTTGTATTCAAGCAAAACTTCGATAAAATTTATATGTGACTTAATAAAAAATTGAGAAACCGCAACTAATTATAAGCAATTCTTAATTTGTTTTATAGCTTTATTATGAATTTTTAATCGCAAACATTATCAAATACTCCCATAAAGCGCTGCGTAACCAGATTATTCAAACAGTATTTTTATACGATACCTAAAACTATAAACTAGTAGTTTTAAGGTGCGTTATGTACACTCTTTAAGAGTAAGGCAGTTAATAATTCAGAATGGAAATTCATGACGACAAAAAGGTTACATTGACAGCTATCGAGCACATTTTTGCTTATTATGATTTTAGACATAAGACATAAATATCAAGAAAGTTCGGGTTTTGAGATCATGAAGAATAGAATTCTAAGCTGACGTTTATTATTGGAAATTATAAAACAAAAATTGCAAAAGTATTGTATCTCAAATATTTGTATTTTGAAGATACTGGGTAACTTTGGTTACTCCATACACTATACTTTCTAAACTTAGTGAACTCACAAGTGTATAAGATCTTAGTAGCTTTTTAACAAATTTAACATCTTTTTGCTTGTGTTATTTGGCAACTGTATTAATTGTAGAAGTAAATATTGTTTTTCTTAATCATAAACGTAAATAATACTTCTTGGTATAATAATACTTTTTAGGCGTCTATTTCTTCCTATTACATTTCCCAATAAACCAGTCAAATATACATTAATATATTAAATTTAAAAAAGCGACATGACAAAATGATATGATGTGATAAATAAGTTTTCCTTAAATAAAATAACGTACACATGTTCAGGTTAATGACAATTTTTTTATGTAAGTATATTGATTAATTTAAATTGGATTTTTCATTTTATATACATTTGTAGAGACATTCTAATGAATATGACACATACATGTAATATCGGCACTTGAGACCGGTTCTATTTGATTGAGTATCTTTTTGTTGTGTTTGTTATTGTCAGGAGAATGTAATAAATTAAGTCCGAAATCTGAATGGTATGAAAATCTTCATAAAATTGTGACGTTGCTAAGCGCATTTTCTTCATTAGTAACTTGAAGCCGACTTAAGTCTCTAGTTTGCAATGAAACTATCAATGAAACACAATAAACCGGTACTCTATCGTTATTCCGAATGAAATTGAAAGTCTACCAATTACGTGTAATAAATAAAAAACGTAAGCATGTTTACAGTGAAAGTGTGGCTTTGTAGAAGCATCTTAAACCAGTGTACTTACGAATTCTATTTCTCGCGTTGAGATATGCCTGGTTGATAGCGTCATATGTTATGCACGTATGTTGACCCTCGTAACCACTGTAACAAAACTGGTATTAAAGTAACGAACAAACCTTACTTGATTAAAGTTAAATAATATTAAAAATGCCATAAAACACTTGTAACTTTCAGGTGGTTTTGGCGGTTGTACAAAAGTATCTTCTTGTATTTATATTTGATAACTATCTCTCGATGGCATACACAATATATATAAGAATTCACAAGCAATATTGAAGAATTGCAGCCATCAATTCACTTTTAGTCATTGTCAAATCGTTGCCCAAACGTTGTGTCAATTAATTAGTAAAATTATTCTAATAATAATATTAATTATAATGAACGATTTAATTTGTTTATCGAACTTTTTCGTTACTTAAAAATCTTGCTCTTTAATTACTGTCCCTTTAATTTAATTTTATTGATTGTATATTAATGTTTATGGCTAATAAATATCTCATTGCTCAATTCTTTCATAAGGTAGAGATGGACTACCCTCCGATATACCAAGATCAATTATTTATCTCTGTTGCAAAGGGCTATCAATGTGACTGACAAATCAATTACAAGTGAATTACTCACAATTTGTTTGTAAATAAATATTTTTAAACCGTATTTCGGTAACATGATCTGTTACATTTAAAATTGTATTTGTTTATTTTTCTTTGCATATCTATTTAATTACAACAGAAAAATAAACGTGGTAACCCACAGCAAAATACCATTCATATGTGGTGTATATATTGTAAAAGATACAAAAATTAAATTCCTTAAACAAAAAGTTGTTATAAAATTTCAGGTTTTATGGTAAGAGAAATAACGCTCAATAATACATAAAAACCTTTCTTTATACCAAAAAAATAAAGATGTCTTGTTACGACTTTGGATGATTTGTACAACTGTACTTATTTGAATTATAAATGTCTTCCGGTCTATTCAGTTTTGAGCATATAAGCATGAAGAACGCAATAGAAAATATGATATAAAGGGGTGAAACAGATAAACAAATATGAAAAATAAATAAAGGTGCTTTCTTGAGAAATTGATTCCTATTTTATTTAAGACCACGGCCGTGTCCTCACCAAGTCGAGTGCATGACAAACGCTACAGTCACTACACACTGTTGAGATTGTGAATCAACTATGAGTACCTACTCTGCGTCTTAACATATTTATATGACCGACCTCCGCGTTGACTGTCACTTAGTCTCTAATAGTTTGTAGTAGAAGTTCCTTCTTCTTTTTTTTAAATTAATA
>DWPT01007876.1:0-10535 GCA_018251895.1 Agathymus mariae mariae
TTCAAATAATCTGGTGAAAGGGGATCAAAGAGAATCGAGAACAATGAACAAAGCAACCGAATTCGCCGTCGCTCGCGTATGACTACCTCATTGAAGCTTCGAACGATAAGAAGAGATGTGTTCATATTTACGTAAGCAGAAAACGAAGTGAACGGCATTGTTAATGAGGCGATCCAGTTTATTTAAGACACTCAGATCCATGGTAGCACACATCACCATAATCGATTTTTGTCTTTGATTTTTTATAGTATCGACCGGAATTCTAGCAGACGGGTCACATCACGGTAAACAGGCTCTGCCACTCATGTACCGGTACCGACACATTACTTTGCTAAGAATATAGCGATGAATCCGCTTGTTAACTGGTTGCATGTTAAAACCATTTTACAGTTGATTTTTACAAGGGAGGTAGTGCGTGGCTGCGTACAATACAATCAAATACAAACTTTTGTTTTGCTATAATTAATGCTTGGCTAAATATAATGTAACGCGGTAGCAGTGTCGTGGTCAACAAGAGATTCAAGAGCGTTGATGACGTACGGTGCGGTCACGCGCATTGTAGAGTATTTATAGATTAGCAGCAAGATGAACTGAATCCCTTTAACAGTTCTCATAACTATCGGACTGTTCTTCTTCGCGATTACATTATTTTTGTACTTACGTAACTTTTCTTGTAACTTTTCTTATAGCAGAGTGTGTAAGAATTACAAAATGGTAAATATTTACGTTAAAATTTAATTTCACAGGTTTGAAAATATACTTCTATAATAATAATATTAAACTTTATTTTGATCTACTTGACTCTGCATGACTATATTTGGAGTAATGCTTGAAGATAACATGTAAATGTTTTTGTTGAATTTCCTCGTGTCATGGAGCATTATAGCTTTAAAAGTTGTGCTGAGGAGTTTCATTCGCCGCATCGTCACCCCAATATTGAAGCACCTTAACGAAGCGGTAATAAAAGCAAAAACTAATATTCATAAGTGTATTTGCAATGTATTTAAATTATTTCGGTTCTTGCAAAATTTTATGGACACCCAATACAACGCCGTACATCTCAGAATTCAAGCTAACCCCCACTGCTCTTAGTGCGCACTTTGGTGAACAACTAATGAGACAGCGGTCCCAGGTTCCTATTATTGCTGGGCTTTGTACCATTACTTTTGTACTTGAGCATTTTGGTATGGTTGTTAACCTGCCTGGCTAGCTGATATTATCCTTTTAGAATCAACCGTAAAAAAATGTTTAATATGTTTTAGTTATAGTGTCGAAGAGCAATTTAAGAAGCTTCCATTTGTCAACGACGTGTTGATGAAGTCCTTGGTGTCACTTACTCATGGGCGGCGGCGACCACTTATCACGCTGTTTGCAGTGTCTGCTGGTTCATCGGCTCTTAACAAAAAAATAACTCAAATTATCACAGACATATCTGCCCCGGTCAGAAATAGAACCCGCGGCCCTATTCTCAGTTGTAAGGCTCATTAAGAACGAAATGTCTTTCATAAATTATTAATCAAATGAGGCCATAACTTATATTTCCCGCTGGTCGCACTGACGTAGTGTGAATCTAAAACGTAAAACGTACTCGTAATGTGAAAATTTAAATTTCTAAACTTTCTACCTTCATACCTATAAATCCCAATGAGCCAATGAGATGAGTCAAATAAGTTCCGCTCGTCTTCAGTTAGTACTAGTTATTAACTTTGAATTCCAAACGTCCGTTACGTTTATAATTTGAGATTAAAATTTCAAGAAACAAAACTATTGAACCAGTTTTAATATTAATTCGTTGATAAGCAGAGGCTAAGTACAATATTAATACTTATTTCAATGACTTCGTTGGAAGGTAAGTTATTTTAAGTCCTTGATTGCAAAATGTGTAAATACGATAGATATTGAATGATTGGATGAGAAAATATTTTACAAACTCATTAATAAGAAGCCTTAAAATAGAATTGATTTTATTGTTAGTTTAACAATTGTTACAGCAAATTCACCGGTAAAGACCTAATGCATTGGCAAAGTTTCAAGTTGATACGACGCTTGAATAGATATTAGCCAAATTGTATTAAAATATCTGATCGCTGTTTTGAATTTTCGATACACATATTATAAATACCCTGATTGGGCTTACACGTTTATGATGTACTAGTTACCCGCCTTCGCTCCGCTTCGAGAAACTATTTTACATTGACTAATAGTACTCACTCGAAATAGTAGCTACTCCTTTTTATTAGGCGTTTTATAATCTTTCTCAATCAGTGTTTATATTGCTAAACACTGTATGAACACTCGTACAATAAGTTTCGAAATTATTGTATTCAAACAGTGAAATAATGTATCTATCTTTCAAATGGTAAAATAATTTTTATATAGCTGTTGTAATTCCAGAGGTTACCTTCTGCATGCATACACACAAACTAATAATGTTAAGACAGATGATAAAAAATAATTTTAAAAGCTCTGTGTAAAGCAAAATAATTTTATTTTTCTGTTTTTACATTTATTATCTTCTTCTATAGATCATTACAAAGATTATTGAATGTCTGTTTTCCAGCTAATGTCCAATATTTATAATGTACGTACATACATAAAAACAGTTTAACACTCTCCTTTTTAAAACTAGTTAAAAAACAAAACAAAATAAAAATTTATCGCTCCGAAATGGAAGAAATGAGATAGACAGTAGAACATAATATTTTATCAATACCTTCTTCCGCAAAAAATAATAACTAGTCCAGAGTTGCTATAATGTATTAGAGCACATGACACGCTGCGTTAAAATCAAAACGTTGCTGACTTCTTACGTTCACTCAGAACAAAATACTTTACCACATACAATGTTGACACTTTGACAGTTACTGTGGATACATACAAAGCGGTCGATATCGCAGTGATTAAAAAAACATATCGTAGCAAATAAAAAGAGTGTACCGAAGAAATCTGATGAAGCAGAACACGTGTACGATGTCAGTAGAGATCAAGGAACCAAAACGCTGCAATAATGTAATAGATAGGATGATATATTATATATAAGTTTTAAAGTATTGTGCGACAACATAATTATTGTTAGGTACGAGTATGTGTACGTACCATGGCTTAAAATAACTACGCACTAGTCCTATGGTAAATAAATTAAAATTTATGAGTTTACTTTGGTTATGATACATGAAACTGCATCAAATTATTTCATACAATATACATACATGTCTTAAGTGTCTGTAGTATAGTAAAATATGTACAATCCACGATGATGTAAATTTAGAATCATTATTTTATCTCTATCGTTCAACGTAGATCGCGCATGAAATTCGCGCTTCAATGACGAACAGATGCCGTAACTAACTCCTCGGAGCTTTTATTTCAAACGAAAGACTTATTTTAAGTTGTTTTAACAGAGATAAATGCTTAGTTATCCGGATTTTGTTACCTGTCGTACGGAATTAAAGTGCGCGTTAAAACGAACAAAGCGGTACTCACGACATTTCTTAGGTTTCAATTTGTCAAAAGGGTAACTAACACGTACTTCAGAATTATTTATACGTACCTATGAAACAGTTTTCGCGTAAATAAATACTATTAACACAAAATAATATTCTAACTGATTAATTTATGTACATGAACGACATGTAAGAAAAACTTTTATGAGGGGCCTTTATTAACGTAATAGAACCCAAAACAATAAATTTTACAATTTTTGTCTGTCTGTCTTGCTTAACCAATTTCGTCATGATTTTCACTAATGTATTACAGGAAGCATTATTAAATATATAAAATTCGTTTTATTTTAATCTGTCCATAAATAAAATAGAAATGACTATATTTCTAATTCACAAAACGAGAAAAATCCAGTCCTAATACAATGCAGATGAGATTTCTAAGGTTAAGGCATAGTTTTACTGTGGCGAAGCGAGGGCAGTTTCCTAATTATATAATAATATATTTCTATGAACCTTAGCAATAGTGTCTAATGTGCTTTTATAATTTTTAACGCAATAACGCAATATCTTTTCGAAGCATATCGTTCATTAAATTTGTCTCAACAGAATATCTTTGGCATATTATATAATTTGGCATATTATATAAATAGAATTATAGTTTTAATTCTTGGCATAACTGCTAAGCTCTTTTGGGTGTTTGGCAAGATGAAGCCTTCAATAACATAAGTTCTTAATCGCAACGATTTCATCTTTGCTGGCGGAGAAATTAAATGTCTTTCATATCGATAATCTTTGTAGATACAGTCAGTATCTGCAAACCCAGCCTAGTTTCGTTTCTTATAATTTGAAAACTTCAATAGATTTGTAAAATTGAACTTGCGATATATCGGACTTTTAAACAGGTTACATTAAATAAAATTTAACAAAATAATTGTTTATTTCATTAATTGCACGTCGAAAGTTACGTAGCTACTTTATATTGTTGTTGTGACATAAAATATAACGGTGTCAATTATACTCAAATAGTTTACTATGACGGTAAACGGAAAGGTGAAATGCGCTGGTGACAAAATTTGTACCCATTTGGAGAGGCCGAAAAACCTTTGCGAAAGAAAAGTCACTAAATACGATAGAGCCGTGGTAGATGAAGACGGGCGCTGTTTTGGTCGAAGTTTACGAATTGTTACGATCAAATGGACCCGAAGTCAACCATGGGTATACGTTATCGTGTTGTTTTCAGAAGCTAAACATAACAGGTATATTTCCAGCAATGGATCTCCGAAGGTGTTGACTATCTTCTATCAAATTAGAAGCACACAGTAGGTAAGCAATCTACAGCAAAATAAATTGTTACGTACCTACTAAGAAACAAAAAGTGGGACCGTAAAATTTTTTGATTAACTACACGTACTATTCCATTTCACTGAATAAATTCATTTAATAGGACTTGTCAACACATTACAAATTTAAAATGACTAGACACAATACAATTCTAAATATTCATGGTATTTGATAATAAATATTTTATATACTTGATATGTAGGCAAGGTTGATCCGTAAAGGCGATATCGTTGAGTTGATATATTTTGCATTATCTGTATTCTTATAGTTCAGATTTTGATAAATCCTTATGTTTTATTTTGAATACTACATATAATAACAAATAGTGATAACAATTATAAACAGTAATATGACCCGTGAAAACTTTATATGAAAACATTGTTTCATAATTGTACCAAAATATGAATAAAATATCTGTTAAGAATCAAAGGATACGACATGGATACATAAGATACTTGAACCATTCTTGAGATCAAGGTAGCGTGCCTTGCCTCTAGTGTATTGCACTGCTGACCACCTTTGAAGGCAATGACGTCAAGTTGAATTGCGAAGGTACCCTATGTAAGTAAATGTTTCATTACTTTTCTTCGGTTTAAGGTCAAATGCTAATTTTTATAACGTGTTTCAGGTACAATAATACAGACCTAGTTAGCAAACGTCTTTTGTTCTGGCCGTCAACGCATTTGTTCTTCTGCTGGAATTGCATAGGTGCATGAACGGCGTGACACGACTCATATGCTTGTTGCTAGTTATTTATTACTATAGAGAAACTTACCAAGAAGAGCTTGAAAGAGACGTGATTTGAAAATCCTGATGACTCTTTCGATTGCAAGGCGGAGCTGACGATCCTGAGGCTTCACTAGTTTGCTGTGGTAATCTTCCAGCAATTCCAATGCTCGATGCGCTTCTGCAATTATTTATTTATGTAATATAAAGTGTGTCATATTGTTTAAATTGATTTTTTTTGTAATATTTTATTGTTATTTGATTTGTTATCATATAATTTAATCATCATGAACAATAATAAGAGAAAGAATATATTTTTGTTAATGAAAATTTAAGTTTTAATGTTATTTTTCGAAAAAAAGCTCTCTTTTCGATAAGTCGAAATTTTCGATTAAAATGTTAAAAAGAAGAAAAATATAAATAAGCAGGAGGCTGACATTTGATCAAGTTATGGGTAATAAGTTCAAAACTAATGTAGTTATATTGTAAGTTCTGGGGTAATTACTAAAGACGAATCGGATAACTTTTTTGTCGGAAACCGGATATCCGGCCAACCTGGTTGCCGGATGGCCGGATATCCGGCCGAACATAAAACACTTGATTTACCACATAAGAGTTTTCAATTTTTATTAATTAATGGCAGACGTACGATACCTAGGCTGGATGTGGTACGACGATATTTTAAAGAATTGGTATTAAAATTACTTCAATAAAACCGAAAAATAGATTACCAGGCAGGTGTTCAGTGCGAGCGTTAGCTTGCCTGCTAAGGTAAGTAGTACATAGGATAATTTGGGTCTAATTGTCAACTACTATGAATCCAAGTAAATAAACAACAACATTAATAATAAGTTTATAGTAGTTTTCTACAGTTCATTCATTAACGAGTGCAGGGCAATGTCTACTATTCGAGGTACACTCTGCGTATAAGAAAGACGAAGCTGTGGCTTCAGGCGCCTGCTTTTGGATATCAATAATTTAATAGCTATTGATATAATAACATGCACTGTATGTAAAAGGACAACAAATAATGTGTTTTTCCATTGCTATTTTTATATAATTATAAGAACAATCATTATTTATCAATCACACATGTTAATGGGTTATGGTCATTATGTACGCAATGTAACGTCATTATCTTTAACGATATGAATAAGTACTTGCTATGTATTGATATTCGTATTTACAACACTGATGTATAAAATACTTAAATAAATATTTAAGTATCAAATAATAACAATGGTGTATATTCAGTTTAATTTTTCAAATTTTTGTTTCTACTTCATTTATACTTTCCTATTTTTGTTATTAAATTTCCAAAAATAAAATTCGTTTTATTTGTTCGATAAAACTTCATTAAATCGTTTGCGTTTTTCATAAAAGATAAATAGGTTTAATATGTATTAGTTATTTGATAACGTGTAAACAATTTTCTAGAAATCGCCATTAGGTTCAATGACATGTAGTCCATTTTTAGTGGCAAAGTAAGTACACTTTTTCCAATATTGTTATTAAAACTTTAAATAAATTTGAATTATAGGTGCTACTGTTATTTTGTGATCTTTTAAATTTTTGTATATATTTATGCAAAATATATTTACAGCCGCAATTAATTAGTAAATTCCTAAGATAATTCCTTAAACTTTTTGTATCGTAGTATATAAGGATTGTTTTAATTTATGTTCCCTAGATTAATCCAATTTAATAATGACACAAACATTAATAAAACGTGAGAAACATCTGATGCTAGGGCCTGCTAAATATTAAGGACACGAACGATTAGCGCTTGGCAACCAGCTTAGAGGTAACAACAAAGAGGTGTCTGAGCCACCGATTCCATACATTCCCAGTCATAAGGACGGCGTGTTATGTTCGTATATTACACAATATTGGTTTCCGTACCTTGCTTACGAACTGGCATCACGGTACCGCCCCCTAACGTAATTTTTTAACACTAATAAAATATATTTTGCGAATCAAAATAAAAAATGTTTCACAGCAATATCGAGTCGAAAGTCTTCATTTCACGTTTATAATCACAATGGAGTACATTTTTGAACGGCGCATATGGTCGCACAACAAAAACATTAAATTGTAACTCGACGCAGTAAGTGATATGCGGTACTAATACCTCTTACGAGGGCAGTCAGTAGACTGTAGACTGCTGTGCGCATTGGGATTGGTCGATTTTCACTATGACGTCAGAGGGTGGAAGCATAGACAAAAGTGTTCTGCAAGGGTAGAGCGCAGAAATACGAGGGTGGCAAGCGCTACAACTTTTTTTATGATTTTTTTGGTATTCCGATCATCCTAAACTGTTGGGTGTAGTTAATTAAATCGAAACATAAAATATTCATTTATTGAATATTCTTTATTGCAGCGTATAAGAGACAGCATCTGCCTGCCTATATATTGTGTGTTATTTGTTAATCGTTGAATAAAATATAATTTTATTAATGTTTTAAACTCTGTTTGTTAAAAACATCACCAGTTGTTATGAGTGCTGAACGACATTTAAGTTGTCTTTCCTAAGTCTAACCAAAGTAACAGTTTTATTAGTAAAATTGTCAAAACTTACACTCCTATGTAGCCCCGTACTTTTTGAATTTTTCTAATTCCACCATTACTAACAAATTGCTTCATTGTCTGGTAGAGTAATATGGTAGATGGTGGTATGTATATCTTTAAAGAGTTGTCATTCAGTTTCATCTGTGTAAGGTCTTCCGATACTTAGTTAGATTTTCTCCACCAGTTAGATCTATGACATGTATGTATGTATACATATAGTGAATTATATTTTAGAATCTAAAAGGCTGAGTTAAATTTAACCTGTATTTGTGATGTTCCTTGCTGGTTAACGGACAAAACAAGGGTATATATTTAGTGGTATTCATTAATATATTGTTAGCACCCCCCCTTGCCAGGGGGGGCCGCGTCCGATGACGCTTTAGAGGCCGCAGGGCCAAAAGCAACCCCGGGTGGTGTTTAGTGGGTAGGCCCCTAGGTATATCGGGAGTCCCATATAACCAGCGCAGCCGGCTGCGCTGGTATGCATGAACATTCACCACCACCCTCCCGCGCATCTCCGGAGGGTAGCCCTTTTTCCTTTGTCTGGGTGCAAAAAAAAAAAATATCGTTGAACCTATAATATATGTAAAGGCTTCATTCCAAGCCTGTCCTGTCTGTCAGTGAATGTGACAATGGTCAACTCATATCCACTTAAGACTCTGCTTCTATGTGTAGTTTTGCAATTCACTCGATTCAAGTACGAAATGCTCTTGGAAATCAAACATTTAATGTATATAGTAGAAAATAGAATATAGTAGAAAATCCCATAAAATCAGTATTGCTGTCCGCTTTTCACATAACTAAGCGGGCTATTCACATTTGCATGCAATGATAATTTACAAGTGACGCAATATATGGATACATATGTATAACATTAATGACATTTCATATATTACTTTCATATTATTAATCTTATAATACGTTTCATAAAAAAGCAAAGTTATTAGTAGCTTTTAAATTGTTTTTTTTTTTTTGTTTTACACTTCCTTTGTTGATATTTGGTTGAAATAAAGTTAATTGCCAATGTTGTATGTTAGTGGTAAAATCGCCCTTTTCACCAATTGCTATCACATGGAACAAAACATTAAAATTTACAATAAACAACAAAATTGTAAGGTGATTGATCTGTTTGGCTAGCTACCACCAATTAAATAAAATTATGTTATATTTCTTTGCTTGTTTCCGTTGCAATGTTGGATAGTTAATTAAGAGACGGATTCTTTTCTTCTTTCTTTGTTGGAATGTAATACGTACGATATACACGGTAATAACCAGTATACGTATTAACCTATTTTAATATAATAAAAACAAGTCAAATGGGCTTCTTAATTTCTATTTTAATAAGCTCAAGCGATCGGGTGACAGAATTTTGAAACCTTAACCTATCGCACATGTAAATTCCAACTGAACAGATAATTTCACAGTTTGATGAGAATATCGTTTTAGTTTAGTTATCAAACGGTTCACCTCTTTAACTACATTGTACTCGTAGTATGTGTACGATATTTTTCGCCACCCCAGCGCTCACGGTTTATGTCCTTTCTCTTGTAACATATTCGTAGTGTTTATCTAAGAAAGCTCAATGCTCATATGCGGCCATATTTTCACCTTTAGTTAGTATGCATTTTAACTTTAGTAAGTAACCACTCAATGCAGTTGACAAGAATATCACTTTCCAAATTAACAGCCATCAATCAGACGTGACGGTAAGGGTGATCGTCGCGAATATTGTTGGGATTAAACTGGGTAGTGTGATGTAGAGAAGTTGCCCTTCAAGCTCCATATAAAATATTATTATCCACACACCCGGTGATCAGTTTGTTGTTTATTTACTTAAAATATGCTTACCTACCAATTACAGAGATCTCCTTATTGGCATAATTTACTAATTCATCAAAGATGCCTCAGGGCTGCTAACAATGCATTTACACGATATCATGAGAATGTATATAAAAATTAAATATAATTTGACCTATTACAATTTATTGACCATAAATATTTTTTCTTAAAGCTTACATAAAACATAAAGTCATAAAACTTTATAATTTTCACTGTTCATAAGACGACCAGCATCGAACCTCATGGAAGAAATAAAATCTTGTCGATACTATGGTCAGAGTATCTAATACTGCATTCCCTCTCGCTCTAAGACGCTCAGCTCAAAATTAAATATGTGGAAGGTGTTAGTTAAGCTCAACCTGTTGATCCGAGTTGCGCCTACGTCAAAAAACGCATCAAGATGTTTATCATTCCAGCGTTCAAAAATGAGCTTAAATTAATAAGTAGGTTCAGCCTTTACCTTCGAATATTAGAGTAATGAAGTAGCATGGACCGAACAAGCATTATTTTATTACGTAAAATCAAAATCACAACTTTTCATAATAATTACTGGTATTATTTTTCCTATTGTACATAGATAGTGTTATATTATCATAAATATAGATAATGTGAAACTTA
>DWPT01007877.1:0-10534 GCA_018251895.1 Agathymus mariae mariae
AGGAAAACGTATATGTACTCAAAACTTCCGATGATTAGTGCGAGTTTAATCTGGCCTTCGTTATGTATTGAACGATGTTCCGGATTTCATTCTCATCGTTATTGGTGTGAGCATTACTACATAGATGAAAATGTACGAATAATATATTCATAAATAAGTACTGAAAACACTGAAGTAACCGATGTATTCTGGAGTAGCATCAGTGATCAAATCAATATCAAAGTACACGTCTATTAGCGACTAAATTGCATGCCGACAGTAACGAAATAGCTAGATTCATGTAATCAGCTCGGGGTAAATATTCAGCGCCGCCCATAGACAATAGGGACCCAGTAAGTATTATCGGCGCGCCTTCCTTTTTTTGTCAACAATCATACTAAAAAAAACGTTATTAACAAGCTAAATAGCGGGTAGATGCGCTAGGTTCAATTCCGCCACATCGCACTATGGTAGCAGTAGGTACTACACGCCGGTATCAGTTAAGATGCTTATACCAGTATCACTTTACAAGTATTGTTGTTTCGGGCGTGGTTTCGACTTCTGTATATATTATGATGTACCACAGATATATATTTTATTTAAATGAATTTTCGCATATTAGTATGATTTTGAAGATTTTCTTTTTAAGTCGGTTTAATTTTTTTAAAACACTTTAGATTTCCATTTTTAGTGTGAACTAGAAAGTCGCCCTCGCCTCGCTTCAGAAAAACATAGAATATGAATTCTATGAATAAGAAATACATTGATTTATATCATTATTATTTATGGAGGAATTTAAATAAAAAGAACTTTAAATATTAAAACCATATCAAAATCGGTTTAGCCGTTTCTGAGATTAGCGCGTGCAACTCAGACAAACAGACAAAATTTTTAACAACTATTTGTTTTGGGTTCTATTGCGTTAATGAAGGCTCCTAATAATAGTTTTTCCCACATATCCTTCGAAGCGATC
The DNA here is from genome assembly GCA_018251895.1 of Agathymus mariae mariae. NCBI lineage: Eukaryota > Metazoa > Arthropoda > Insecta > Lepidoptera > Hesperiidae > Agathymus > Agathymus mariae. The sequence continues at coordinate 953 of DWPT01007877.1, forward strand.
ACTTATATTTTTTTATATGTTATATGTTATTACGTAACGAGACGATCAAATCGCGCACGTTGTTTTAACCGTCACGTATGCCCACGACCCTGTTCAGTAGTGCTCGTCAAGTTATCTCGGTGTTATCCCCTAAGCTCTAGTCATTAATGAGTGCTGTTGCTTTCACATATTCAGTTCAGCATCATGAGATCATGACTCCTAGATGCAAACGCCTCAATGATGCACTGGTTTTGAAATGTAACCAATACCAAAGGCAACCAGCTCAAAATACGCTTGGATTGTTGTAATCGGTTGAAGAGTTGCATTTTTTGACACATGAACCCTGAGTGACGGTCAGTAATGGACTGGTTTTGCAATGTTAATGTTACCACAGCAGAAATATATAACCACGTCTCAATTATTGCTGTTTGTTGACGTTCCACTCTTTATTGTTAGAATCCATCATTAGATCCTCACCATATGGTGAGGATAGAAATTGATCCTTCGACTCCTTCCCTATACACTAATAAACAATTCATCAAAATCGGTTCATACAAAAAAAATATACGAATACACAACCATAGGACTGTTTCCTGTCCTCCTTTTATATTAAGTACTGGATAAATATTGTAAAGAAAGATTAAAATACAAATGTGGTCAATACCCTCATAATTTGCAATACATACTTGTTAATTGGTGATTAATTTACCTTAAATAACTATTCGACTCCAGAACCCAAAACGTTGAAACTCGTCAATCTTTCGAGATAAAGTGCCACTATTTGTCTGACTCGGGGCGAAACAATCATTATTATCTCCGTTGGCCAAAATTATATTGTCTTTTCTATATCTAACGTTGATCCCTACATTTATTTACGTCGATTATTTTTGCTTTTTGGCTTATGTGGAACAAATTGTTCAAATAAGAGCCATTACATGATAAAAGAATTATTAGATTGCGTGAATCTTAAACATTTTCTGTACATTTTTTTAACTGCTATTGAACATGTCAATCTCAATTATAAGCAATCTCCTCTTGTATAAAATAGCCTTAGCACTTCTACTCCTGTGCTTAGCAAAATGATAGACAACATTTTACATTTCACACAAAATTCAAAGATGTGCAGTTTTCTGGAAACATGACTTTGAGAATTCGAAGAGATACAAGCCAAATATCAATTCATAGAATAAATACACTACCTACAAATAAATTCCAAACAATAGAAGACCTCGTAGCAGCCGTGATCGACATATTTAAGTGAGTAAGGATGCCGGAATGTTGCGATCTGGTGTGCAACTGCTAGTCTTTTCAGTTCCTGAAACAGTAGGTTCTCCTCATCCAAGTTATTGTGAAAACTCTGCACGTACCTTGTACTTGTACTTTGCAAACAAGAAATACGACTCTACAAAATGCATTTCCAAGATGTTCTAAAAAGTTATAGGTCTTCAGCTGAATGAGCGAGCGAGCGGACGTAAAGTTTAAAGAGCTCTTCATTTCTGCATGCCACGCGCCACTTGACACCACCAAGGAAAAATAAAGCAACCTATTCCTTTACGACTACAATAATAAAATTAATTCATTCGCGCTGTAAAGTTACTCTAGTTTTGAAGAAGCGATAGCTGGTTTGAAATGTGAGTGCTAGTTATGGGGCAGAATTATAAGACTTCTAAGTTATGCCCAGTAGGCCCACTGAGTTCAGACCTCCTCTCCTCTCAAAATCTAAGGGGAATTATCCGTACACTATTGGTAGACTATACCGAGAACATTTAAATAAGCATGTTTGTTCATCTGTGTTCAAATTTTTTCCTTCACCTTAACCAGTGGTAATAAGAAATCTGTAATTTTAATCTGAGCACATCACATACATAGGGTACAGATATGTTAACTCTCATTGATTATGCTGCTGTTTCATTAGCGTATTTCAAATTAGCTTCCTGTTCCGGTAAAAGAACAACAAGAAAAATATATAAATTAAATTTTTGCATAGTGCTCTCGTTTGTCTAAAATTGCCAACTATTACTTGTAAAGCTCATTGCCCCTTCGGCTTTGATATGTTTATTTCCAAATACGGACCAGCACCTACCAGTGTGTTATTAGCCATTAAAAGAGCGGACGTACTGTTCTGTAAGGCATATATTTTTCCCGAGATAGGCTTTACATGTTTCTGGCATTTCTGGGATTGGTAAGGTTTAGAGTTAGAAAAAAGATAGATGTGGCAAGTGGAAACGGTACAGTGAATAAAATAGAATTAAAAATATATCATATTTATTATACTCAAAGGCATATTAATAAATATATAAATAGTAACGAGAATGTTTACTATAAAAGGTATTGTAATATGTTAGTACGGCAAAATATAAACATGACTAAGAAAAATGTAACCAAACAGGGATCTGTAGTTTTAGAAGAGCGCTTCAAAAGTTTTACGCGATGTAGGTAATACTTGAATTGTCTGAAGCATAATTATATATTATTTAATTAATATTATTAACACAAGAACAGTTTTATATCATAAAATCTAGAAAATGTACAAGTTGCGTAATATCACAAATATGGGATATATTTGATGATATTAGCTGATGAGCTATGTCTACATAGCAGAGGGCTTCAGGTTCAATTCTTGAAAGGGGCACTTTTATAATTAAACACCTACTTATACAAATACAAAATGAAATTAAATTCTTTCACGTTTCACTCTCAATCTGAAATATTGAAATTGTATCGAAAAAGAAACGACGTCTGGCCTCTTATTTTAGTGTCTCTATGATTTTTATGAGGGTTCGTAATATCCCGAAAAACTGGTATAAAACCCAGAGAGAATAATCCAATTTTTGTTTTTCAATACAGCGTGTGGAACAAAAAACGTTAGAGAAGAAAAATTGATGAATAACATGTCTTTTACGTTATTAAAACGTATGAATTGTTATTGCTGCTATCCTCCAAATTTACAACAGCTGTTTTAATTAAGTTTTATAGATATACAGTCCATCTAATTTATTAATATATCTCGGCACTGACCGTATTTCTATATTCTCCAACACAATGACCGCCTAAACACGAAGACTAAGAAAGAAAGATTGCTTAGTGTTAACCAACTAATTTAAGTAGAGCAACCAAACTTACTACGTCTTGAGCAGCAGATATCTCTTAAATAGCACAATAAACAAATTACTGCACAATTTTGAACAATATTGCACAATATAAATTAGAGGGTAGTAGCAATGGTGTCTTACGATGACGCTTGTAACAATGTGCTAGCGTCGGCAAACTTAGTCGCGCAATTAGTCCACAGTTTTATCTGGTGAGGAACACTCGACACATATTGGTCTACGAGCCTGTCACTTAATGGTCTATATCTGGTTCTACGCAAGGTGGTGGAGGACACTACAATAATGACGAGGTAGAGAATGCCAATACTAGAGCCATTAATAAAACAGATGCACTGTGCTAGGGTTTCATACCAAACGAATATATTGAACATTAGACGACTTTTAAACGGTAAATATTTAATTGCACTAACATTTGTCAGCCTTGCTGTGCGGGCGTAGACGTAATGAATCTGACAATAAATATGATTGTCCTAAATGCATTTGTATAAGTACTCGTACATTACCAAATAATCTTACGTCAATGTACCGATAATCTTACGTCTAACGAAACGATAAATGTGATGGTATGTGATCGACAAAATTAATCAGTGTCGTTCACAGTTGGAAGTTGGATGAGTAAACGCCGACAAACTTTCAAAAGCGATGACCGTGATATGTTTAGAACACAAAACATCTTAACGCTTAATCTACGGCTCCGCGTTCAATGCTTATGAAGATACCATCAACGCCTTATGTCGATATTATATCGCTTTTTTACGTCACTGAAAAGGTCGGTTTGCTGAAAATGCTGGAAATGCCTTCTTTGCATATTATAAAGGAAATCAATTCGCGGACAAGCGGCCGAAACTCGTCGTGAATTTCGGCAGATTTAGCGCTACGTTTCAATGTAAAGCCTTCTCGGATGTTTTATAAGAACTTTTCGACACTTAACAAACCTAATTACCATACTGCGTGGAGCGACGTTGTAAAGAATGCTCAAGAACTCTTCAATTAACGGGAGAAACCTTTATCTTGCATTAAACCGTGTCTACTATACGCTGACTTAAATACGAAAAATAGTTGTAGTCATTAACTAACACTAAAACAAACTTAAGTAATTCCACACCTTTATTTATTCAACCCAGTAGTCATAAAACTAGAGTTCTATCTGCTGTAACCACCAACTTCCCTTCATAGATAATACTCAAATGCTAACAAACCTATATCCATTATTAGGAAAACCAACAAATTATATGTACCAATATCAGTATAGTCTTGTAGTTTGAACATGGATTCCTTGCTTGCAGGACTAGGTCATCCTGCGGGTACTGAACATTAATCACCATCGCTGTTACGGTCACTCGATATTTGAACACGAAGACCTTGATTGCTTTTGTTATGTTTATTTTATCTTAACCATTAAAAAAAAACAATTGTGTCTTTATCCAAATTCTGTTATCTCGATAGTTTTCAAGCAATGATATATTGTATTAATAGAGGTTTAAAAACAATACATTTTGCAAAGCGAATACAAAGTAAATTCAAATGCTTCGAGATTTCCAGTCCATACTTATTAATGAGCAAACTTCTCTCACTTCGCTTCAGAATAACTACCTCAGACTAAGAAAGCACCTGCACTGTTTTGGGACTCGGTTCTTCTCGTTATGTTAATTAGAAATAGGTGCGTGCGTCAATTGGTAACTCTTTTATTTATCGATAGATTTAAATGAAACGAACTTTATATATTAAGTGACACTAATATAATACGTCAGTGAAAACCGTAACGAAATCGGATAAGCCGTTTCTGAGTAGCGCGAACAAACGCATAGACAAACAGAATATTGTTTTGGATTCTATTTCGTTAAGTGCCCCTAATGTAGTTTTTCTCATATATCCTGATTGCACATAGAGCACTTATAATTTTATTACAAGTATACAAGAAGCGAACGAGCTCCGACAAACCAAACATTGGTCCATTAATCAGTAAGTTAGGTCGCGAGGAGGAAAGTTGAGTTTGACACAAAGATGTACGGAGTCTGTTACACTCCTAACTAACATATATATTGTACACATATTTTATTAATGACCCTAACAGTAGTAGTAAACACAATATTTGGTATTTTGCGTATAGCAAGAACCACAAAATACCTAGCTGGTTTTGAAATAATGACTTGTAGTAGAATGTAGTTTCATGTACATTTTGTTTTTTTTTTCTCCCTGCCATGATCTTTAACAAAACATTTCAAAACTTCAATATTATCGTAAGATACTTATTTGTTGACAAGGTTTAATATCAGATATAAATTAAAGTATAAATAAACATTCATTTAAAATTTGTTTGCCCACTCAGGTGTGCTGCCATCTGATTTGAAATAACAAAAACATGTTTAATATATTTTTATATGGCATAATCATAAAAGATAATCATGAAAGGAAAGAAGGGCATTTTTTATTTATCTCGATTTCCTATATTTCGATATATAATTGAACATATTTTCTTCGCTATTCAATTTTTATTACGGACATTTGAAACGATAGATATGTCAAAATCGACAGAGATATGTCCCGGATACATAATTTCTGATAATAAATTTCATTCGCAATGTCCAGTTTAAACTATACTAATGTTATAAGTGATTATCTGTAATCACGCCGCCATTTTGAATTAATTACCATTAATACGTGTAGACACAGGCATCGTCATTGCATTTGTCAAATATGAGACATACATGTGTCAAACTAGATCTTCATTTTTCAAGCCAGATAAGAACTGTTCTGAACGAAGTCGTCACCACTAGCTTCTCGTCTGTTTTTTGACTAATGTTTTTTTTGGTTTGTTTGATAGCTATTAATGAGCCTTAGTATTATAAATAAATTTGGGAAACATAATGTTATTATATGCTTACGTTCGTTCGACCTCTAGGCAAACGTTGGTAATACTAGATGTCTTATGACGAAAGTAAGATGAATGTCATTGGATTGATGCCAGTAGAATTAAAACCCAGTAGTGGTGTTAGAGTTTCATATTTTATATAAGATTGTTTCTTTAATAATCTCAATGTCTAACATCAAAGATCTTCGTGGTTAATTTAATCTGAAGTTCCGGTACTATAAATTAAATATGATTTTACTATCGGGTTAGCGTAACTTACTATTTCCATTTAAGATGATATAAATAGAGTAAGAATCAACTGGGCAGGGACATTGTTGGATCAAGGGTAGGACGAACAACTGTACCTGTTTATAAGCGCATCAGTAACCTATACGTCTGGCTCAACCGACTCAATCTTCTTCTGGTATAGTACAGGGGTCTTCTGGTATAGTAGTAGTAGTAGAACAAAAAAGAACGATCGGTAACCAACTAACACAATAAATTTTGTATTCACTCATACCAATGCCACACTGTTAATCTCGTCAGTAACACAGCCTAGGGAAGTTTGCTCCAAACATCCAGTTTTGTAGAAAACCTTTGTCCACATATACATATATTATGTCTCCTACCAATATATTCAATGGTGGGGTCTTATAGAACCGATACCAATACTTTATTCTCGACCGAAAAATCGTTGGGTTAGTGGCAACCCTACTACAACTGTTGCTGTGGTGATCACCGTTACGATATTGTACAAATATTAAAACTAAAACAAACCTAATAAATGCTGCAGGTACATAATCGACGACACAAGTATATAAGTAGTGCCATTCTAAATTTGAAAGCAGAAATATATTTCCAGCTATTTATTGTGCAATAAACAAATGGTAATACAGAATACAATGAATGAATTGGCATTGTACGCCAGAGATGTATTCAATGTATTCTTTTGACATTTCATTCATATTACTTATACATTTATGCATTTCTGTTATATATCTATATCTATTTTTATTATAAGTGAATTGGGTATTGTAAAATATACAACATTTAGGGTGTATCCATCCTTGAGTTGATGACGAACTTACTTGTGTATGTGACAGTACAGTCAGCCACGCGACGGCCAATGCAACTCCTTAAGATCACTGAGGTCTGCATAAAAGGACAGCTGTTTTTCACATATTTTTCTCCTTTAAGACGCAATCACACCATGGCATGGTGGCATGGACATACATATATGACACTACAAAAACCCATGACCCCAGAGAACAAACATTTATCTGTCACATACATGTCTACCCCAGTCGGGAATCGTACTCGAGACCCCTCGCTCGGCAGGCAGGATCACTACCAACTGGGCTATGGGGTCGTATGGATTCAGACCAGATTATGTCTAGTTGTGGTTGGATTGGGCTCTCACCCATTTAATCTAGACAACACTTTTGCTGGTGGTAAGTTCTTTATCTGCTATCTCCTTCCTTAGTCTCTCTTATTGTCTCTTGTAGTTTTATAGCCTCTTACTCGTACAGTAAATCGCGAATGTTTTAACGTGTTTCAATTGTGACGTCGAAGAATTAGTTAACAAGCAAATCTACAGCTTTCTTTTTGACCGACAACGCATCGTTAAAGCTAGGGGCTTTATAACTGATATCCGTGGATGGCGGCCACCAATTACTATCAAACCTCTATGCCTGGTTTGAATATTAGTAACAGAAATGTATACTATGTAGGTGACATATCAATTTCCAAAAGTCAATCTGATATTGCTGATCGAACGTGATTTCGTCGGACACAGCAAAATCAACAAAACCAGTTTCAGTTCATAAAGAGCTCAGATCTATTCTTGGCACGCTTCCGACGAGAAAGTTTCATTATTCAATTTCGCTTTTTGTTAACTAGAGACTACTCTAGCATTTTAACAGATCATGAAAATCGTGTTTGTAAATCTGGAAAAAACTTTTTGCGTTTGATATATTTACAGCATATTTTCATATATACTAGTTAAACACTTGTGTTGCATTGGTGAGCCGGGAGCTTCATCGCGGAGGGCGCGAATCTGCAGACGGAGAAAAGAAACGCAGATTCGAAGTCCCGAAAAGATATTTGCTGCCAACGTCTCCAAATCTTGAAGACGCAACTGTTTCCATCATATGGGGTTTTGTCAGCACAGGAATCAATCAGATCCTTGTTATATCTACCGATCGCAGATTGATGACAAGAAAATAAACCGTCTCTTTCAATCTCCCAGTTTGACCGTTGATGAGGCGCAGCATTGATATCCTACTTCACAACTGGTCTCTCTGGGGGATTTAAATGCCTGTCATCAGGACTACCTGTACCCATACCAGAAAATCGTCCTAGCAGTAAGGGAAACATGGAATTTTGCCAAGTTATTCGGTATCCTCTGGTAAAGCAAGTCACTAGAGTGCTTGATGCGAATTGCCTGGATCTTTCCCTGACATTAGATCTGGATAGTTACGATGTTCAGGCTTCATCCCTCTGATCACTGTCTGGGGAAATCTGTTTCATTATATTCTCGTCCCTATTACAACTATGGCAGTAAATAGCGAATAAGGCGTTAAGTCAGCATATTCGGATGAGAGGCGGCAATTCATTATACGTTATCCCTGATGGCAGATTCCCTTCCTTTGCAAAACGATGGAGTATTTCATCCTTTTTTCTGATGACCCCAGCGGTATCAAAGCTCACCCTAGATTTAATGCCGAATGCTATCTCAGAAGCGCAACCAATTGCTCATATCCATCCTGGATTTATCCTCGAGACCGCAAAGTTCCGGATCTTAGCTCTAAGAAGAAAGCCTTTATTTAACCAGGCCGTTAAGTCCTTTAAAATGACTTTAATGAAGGTGATTGTTGACCGTATTTAACCGTATTTGACACTTTTTGGTCTCTTAACAAGGCAGTCGAAGCTACCTTCCATCGACCTACACTTCCTCCACCGGTTTAACCAGATCACCCTCTGTCTCATACGGCGGAAGAAAAAGCGAATGTGTTAGCACCTCTATTTGCAGAAAAAACGCGTCGAAATACTGGCAGCAATACTCCTAGCACAAATACCTCATTGCGGCACATTTATGTCAGAAGTTCACATTGACGATAAGCAGGTTCTTGAAACCTTGCGGTGTCTGAACTTGAATGATGTCAGTGGACCAAGTAGTATTCCAGCGATTGTACTGAAGGCATGTGCACTCGAGTTTTCTCCTTTGTTCATACGTCTATTCAACGTCTTAGGATAGACTGAGAGCCAAATCTTGGAAGCTTTGAGAAAGACTGGATGCCTACTCTATCACGTTGCTTCCGTGTGAATTTTGTGGAAGTGTGAGTGAGTTACAGTAACTTGAGACAACGATACCGTGACGAAGTAAAAGAAGAAAACATGAAGTATAGAGTTGTTGGGTATGCTGCGAATTCTAAACAACAGCTTCACCTTCTTCAGCTCTCAGTATTCAAAACCAAGGTAATTGATGGTCAACCCATGTAACCCATTAAAAGATGTTGTGACACCCGATGTTGTCTACCATTATATTGTTGTCGATGATAGTAATGTCGGTGGTTTTGTTAAAATATTCACACGCACAGTGGCATAATAAATCAACAAACGAAACATTCCAAAAGTTTCACC
>DWPT01007878.1:0-10534 GCA_018251895.1 Agathymus mariae mariae
AGGTACTGGCTCTCAAGCCCCCAGTCGGAACACGACGAGTCGTTTGGCGGCTGACTCAAGCAGGAGGGTGGTAGCTATCCAGGCAGGCTTCACATAAAGATAATAATACCAATAATAATATAAACGACTTAATAACAATATTGATAATATAACCTTTACGCAAAGCCTTACCACCAAGCAAAAAAGTAAAAACCAAGTCTCTAAACATAATGACAAAGATATTGCGGGGATTCAATACATAGAATCTCTTATGTTGCTTTACGTGGATGGAGTAAACTTGATAAATTTATAAAATGCTCGGAAAACCATTGTTTCTTGCGCTGTTTTTAAAAATGTCAAGATCATAATTGCTGAAGTGAAGCGCGGGTGACTAGTGTTACATAATTATTAATAAACTTGTAATTTCAGTATTGATAACTGATTGATACGAACTCAATAACTACTTCGTTAAGGTACTCACTATAATAGCGAAAAACATTTCATTATCACTTAAATACAAATTTTTCACTTCAAAAGATATATCAACAAACGGGCGTCGATCACTCATTTACCGTGAGTAAGCAGGTAATATACGAAATGAGGGCTCATTGATTCATTCCCTGCGCTAATAATTGCGATAGTTCAACAAATACACGATTCGTTTGCTATCAAATAATAATTTTCGCATTGTCTCACAGTCCTTATGAGCCGTTTAATAAGGGTTTCATTTGAACGGCAGTGACATGTTGGGATAAACAAGGAGTAACAGTTCCTTTTTGAGTTTAGTTATCGAACATCGAGCCGATGCATCATATTTGTCCAACGTTTCGTCATCGGAACACAGACAGATCGGAATCGCATCGATAATAAATGGAATGCATTAAAATATCGGTGGCCAACTCACCTGTCTCCTCGGTATAACATTATAAGTAACAAAAAGAAGAAAATCGAATTGAGTGACGAAGCACAATACAGTAAGTGGCTTGGGATTAGCTCAATGCCTTTTTACATGGATGCGAAGTACGCATATTGCTGTAGTAAATAAGTTAATACAGTTCTTAAGATTATTATTACATTTCTCTAAATAGAATAAAAAAGAAATTCGCTTGCTTTTAATCTTAATTGTAAATACAATCCGGATTTTTCTAATTATTTACCTAAATCAATATACTCCGGAAGTTTTTTACTCATAATTTAAAACATATTAAAAATTCATCCGCCACAACTATATGTAAATAAATAATAATCAAAAGTTTATACATAATTCAATAATAGCGCCATCTATTGGATTCTGGCAGAACTTTGAATCATTGTCTCGACAATACAATTTCAGAAAGCAATAAAATTTTATCTCAGAATCCAGCTAGCTGGTAGTGACTGATTTCTCAACAAGGGTTTCCAGATTCGATTTACCTCTTAGCAGGCAATACGAGTAATGTTTGTTATTAATTTTCTTGTGACATCTTAATAACTCACATGTATTCCTTTTGTCTTGATTTTACAACTCACTGCAATCAAAAACTATTGAAAGACACTGACTCCGAGAGACCATCGTCACACAAGTTTTTTGAAACCGTGGCCAAGACCATGTGATTTAAATTGAGCGTACCGAAATAGCAACCTGCATTTGTACTTTAAATTAATAATTATTTACCTAAAGTATACTAAAGCATACAAAATGAATCAATTAACGAATATAGCTTAAAGCAATCTCTGCCCGTCATCAACCTTAGAGCTTTTGAACACTAAGTAAAGCAGTTGACAATAAAATTAATTGATAACCTTGGGAAAGTCTGTTGCATAGCCATTTAGATGTTACGAATATAACAACCCTCATAACCAGACAGCTATTGTCAAGATTAAGTGCTCGGTTGAGTTAAGTAGTTGCAGGCGCAGTTGGAATATACGAGTAGATGGACAAAGCTAGTGGCTAGCACATTTCATAAGTATATTTGTGCTTGAGGAGGAGGTAAACCATCGGTCCTGGTTTAAATTTAACGCGTTCGTTAAGCAATGTTGGTGACCTTCAGGCTGCATAAAAATTCCCAATAATTGGGTAAGTCATTAAACTGTTCAAGAAATCTCCAGACGATATAAGAACTTCCGACGGGTTATTAAACTCGTCAATACATACTAGAGTATATAGAAGATATAGAGAATAGTATAGGCTTTAGGCCACTATTATGAGGTAAGACCCACACCCTAAAGCCACTACTAGATTAATGCTGTTAAAAAAACAAGTCTATCATACAAACTTTACTTGTATGGCCGTACTTATTACTCATTGGTTGATCCTTGAAGATCGAATCCAATATTCATGAAGACAAATTACGTGCACACTCAATGGTAACATGAGACGGTACTACACGTTCTATTCAGTCGCTATTTGTAAAGCCACACCTTTAATTACATCTAAGTTAATGTTTTAACAACTCGTTCCTGACAGCAGTCCTGCATCAATTCAATAAAACATAAATTACACGCCTATAAATACTTATAATGGTAACATGAAAGGAAAATGTTTTTGTACAGATGTATTGCAAGAACAAAATGGGGATTATTGCTGGGTAATCTTTATAATAAACTTTTAAAATAATGGTATCTACACATCTTTCTGTGCCGTTTACTTACGTCTTTGTTAATTTAATATCACTGTTCGGTCATAAAATTATTTTCCATAAGTCACGTTTGTTTATACGACGTTAGTATGTCAAGTGTTTAAGCAAATAATATTAATTAGCCCACAAACAATATTAATTAGCCCACAAACACATTGACGGTGGGGTCGTTATTTTTATTGAACCGATATATACGGAGGTCGCTATGGCGCTACCCAAACCTACAATATACTCCATATTTGTATCGTTAACTTACCTTGTATTAGTAAAACAGCAAGCAGTAAATAATTTATTTGGTATATATTCGTAATAGAAGGAAATATTAAAAATTATATCCATAGTAGTTATATTAGCCCAATGACCTGCCCTGAATTCGGTTCACAAACCTACGCCTTACGTTCACGAATAGCACCCGCACCAGAAACAATCGTATTAAGTTCTGTCAGGCTTCTAATAAATATCATGTTTGCTCCATTTTATTGTATTAAAAATCGGTTTCCATAGTGCTATGAGTCAGAAAAATATTTGTTCATTGCAATGCTTACAGTAACAATCAAAATAATTCAGTGGCTATCGCCCGCCTGCTGCTTGAAATGGAAACCATATAACCGTATTCAGTCATTTTCATACTTAATTACATCACAATTTGTGATTATGATTTCATGAAACAATTTCTTTTATACATTTTGAGAATGTTTGCACATTATAACATAATCTATTTGTATTGAAAGATATTTACATGCACACACACAACATTAGATATCAGAAGGATATTTACATGCAATACAATCACAAAATAAGATTTTTCGTATATAAATTTAGACATAATTTCGCCCTGGTAGAGGTGGATTTCTCAAAAATCTGTACTTAATGTTCACCTGTATTATAACAGAAAGTTTACTTGAAGAAGATATTTTGTAGCGCGAATGTGTTTATTTATTTGTATGCGTAAATAAATATTCTGTAACTCTCTCACCCGGCAATTTCAGGTTATACCCATTAATGAAAATACTGTGGAAAGTTTAAAATAACGCGAAATTTAAATAAATGTTGCAGATTCAACACCGTAAACTTTAAAACACTATGTCAATCAAATATTAAAAAAAATATCTAATCCATTCCGGTGCTCCAGGTTCGATTCTTAGCCAAGACAAACTCTTAGTGGCGCATGTGTGTGTTCACTGGATTGGATATTCGTGGCAACATGTGACAAATACTATGAGTGGCATACTATTTATGACATATATGAATTGCATAATATATGTGACAAAGTTATTAGCATTTGTTTGGAACTGTCACCGTTAGAAGGATTGTAATAAAATTTGGCATGGAGTTCGATGATAACTGTTAGTTTAAAAAAAAACAATTTTATTTTTTCAGTTGTCAACAAGTTCTATCTAATCACGGGATTAATAACAGCACAGACTAGATTTGCGAAGCTCACGTGTCATTCGATTATGTGAAAGATTCTCGAAGAAAAATTGTATGCATCAATGGAACAAAATAACTTTCCAACACCAGATGTTGAACGGACCTGAACAAGGAACCGCCGAGATCACGTGAGATTAGGCGCGACTGTACGCCGTGCTTTTTGTGCCGAGCCTGCCTTAACACGGCTAAATGCATTCCATGAGCATAAATTTGAATTTATGCTGTTATCAAAATAGTCACTTGTACGGTGTTTTATTTATGATCGGCGGGTAATGTTGTCGAATGAATTACTTGCTGGACGTGAGACGGGTGACACTCGTGTGTGATGCATCTAAGTCTTGCCTTATCTACGAAAATAAATCGGCGTGGTAGACATCCAGTAATTTAAAATTACATCACATCAGATCCACCGAAGCTGTGCCAAACTGTACCTCCTTTTGAAGTGGTTGGGCTCTGTACCACCCGTTTTAATTCTTGATACTCATGCACCAAAAAATGTGAGTATCAATATCATACTCTATACTCGTACACCAAGTGCAAGGACGTTTTTAAGAGTTTCAGTTGCAGCGTGGCACAGCTTGGCTCGTCGCTGGTGACGTCACGTGTCTTAGGCGTTAAGGACGTCCACGAGCAGCAATAGAAATGTACCAACAGGCTTGTCTGCTCGATTGTGTGCTATTTATATAAAAAGGCCCTTTTCGCGTTCTGGTATAAGCTTAAAGGTGAGATTGTAATTAGTTTGCTGAAAACACCGTCTTTGCTATAAAGAACATTAAATTGCTCTTATGCGTACGTACACCACGTATTGTAAGTTTCGGCGGGTACGACGTGACATTGTGACCACGTGAAATTGTGACCTTGCCAAGTCATGGATCCCGATTTCGATTCTGATTAATTACATTCATGTGACAGTTAAATTTTTATTCTCGGGTTGTGTGTGTGTGAAGCGCCATTTATATGTTCATGCCATAGTTACGCTACCCTACCTATACCCTAGTGGGGGTGAGGATGTGCAAGCAATTACATATTTTCAATGTGGCATCAGACAATTAACAAATCGGCTTTTCTGCAGGATGGGAGATAGTGTTTGCTAGAAAAAAATTAAGTTAAAGAAATTAATGATATGGTTGCGACAAATAAAAAAAAGTTATTTATATTAGGCACTGATCGAAAATATCCAATATCCTATGTACCTGTTATAGTGAGACCATATCCTTATCTGCATTACTATGTTGCTTGACATCACTGATTTATATATTTACATACTTACTGTGAAAAATGTTATTTGCTTTGCATTACAGCAAAACTTAATTTATAGCCAGAGTCAACCTTTAAATAAACTGGCATTTATAAAACCAATTATAAAACCATAGACTTATCATTACTATGAACAAATTCAAGGAGTTCCGCTAATTTGTAAATAAAAGTATTGAACGGTTGCGTTAGTGATTATAACTGAGCAAACAAATTATAATTATTTTACTTTACTGAGATGTCTCTTTACGTACTTGACTAGTTACTATCATTCTTCTGACATCGATTGTAAATTATTTTCAACGTATTTCAGTAGTTTTAAAAACCACAGACACCAAGTGAATTTCCTATTTCATCCTCGCTCGGCAACGCATCGCTAAACCGCATGGTGTTAATGATGTTAATGCCGTCTAGAACGGTCTACGACCACGTGTTTAGTGGTCAAAATATTGTAACAACTTCATTTAAGTGAGATTACTACGACGGGAAGTACAAATATACTACTAACTTTCAATATACTCCAGACTAAAACTAGCTACTTGCCCCAATTTCGTACGAATTTAATTTACAGGTGAAGAAAATGAGATGTGTTATCAACGTCAAATGCTTCGTATTAATAGTTTCTTACAAAAATACCATCCAAGTTCCCGACGACTCTGTTGTATTTTTAAAAAAAAATATTTCATACGATCCTTGTCCAGGAAATTCCGACCACAGAAAAGAAAAATCCACTAAATCGATTTTGCAGTTTTCAAGTAATATGTGGTACTTGTATATTTGTCATTAACTAACATTGGTGTACAATAAAATAATGTTGTTCTGATGATATTTCAACAATATGGCAATTGATTTTTATTAACATAGCACAAATTTAACCTCATAGTTTCGTGACGTTTTAACAAATATAGCTAAAATTTAATGCTTTACAACTCCACATTATGCGTTCATAAAATTGGGTATAAAATTGTCATGAAACGTAACTTAATAAATATATTTTAATTGTACATAGTTCATGCCCACGCAATATACATACGTCGCCAATAAAAGGAACCGTTGTCTTCGCGGATAAATATTTTAATATAAAACCGCGAAGTACAAACACTTTGTGTTCAATCTATTCAAAATATCGAAATAGTAAAAAAATTGGGCAGGTTAAAAATTGCCTGACCGCAACATGATCACGCGACCTCACTTGCGGTCGCACACAATCTTCTTGTCAACAACCAGCTCTCATGTCTACCAAGTGTTGTGTTGTATTTAAAACAATTTATTTTATTATTTTTTTTAAATTGCTACTTTAACTGTAACAGGTACTCCCGAGGTTAAATTTTTAAATTATAATAAGAATTTAAAAATAGTTTAACAGTTAAAATGCGTTAACAATGAAATTGGTTTAATATCACGTGATTATTATTCACACTTAAATAAAATAAAGAAAATATTGGCAAATAAATGTTCTTAATTAATAACACTCGAATCTAGTTCCAAATAGAGAATCTCTTTCTATTAAATAATTAAATACAACATATTTCAATATTCGCTATTTTTAAAAATACTTTATAAAAAATATTTTGTAGTTCACCTGACCCACATTTATCGGCGAAAAGCCTTAGCAAGCCAAACGTGTAAAACACAAGTTAAATGTGTCACTCTATTACTGTTTATCAAATCATTGAACTTTTGGGGCTATAGTTATCAATTGATTAGTTTAAGTTTATAAAAACTATCGTAACATACTATAAGATGAAACATAATTTAAAAATCGATTTAGAGCTTAATTCTCGCAATCGTCTTCTAAAAGCGTCCATTACTGGTACAAAAACCCTATTAGAACATACGCATGTTTAAATTTCAATCGAGTTATTTGATTCTAATACAAAGTATTCACTTAATCGATTAAAATTCAACTAACACGCACTCATATTTAAACTTATAACACTAGATCACAATATATCATATTCAATAAACAACACATTTTTCCCTTTACACTGTACACTGAATTATAGCAAAAGTTATCGTTTTATTATCATACTTATTTTATCAATTAGTCTGTATGACACTATGGGACTATTTATGTAACGATTAATGATAGCATTCTCGAAAGGAAGGGTGATAACACCTGCTTGTGATCCTTGACTAAGTAAATTAAATATTCGCGTTAATATTTCGCGGTGATATTCAATACGACAACGATTTTAATCTTTAATGTTATTGACATAGAGTATGTTTTATTTGTTATTACCTTTTCGTTATGAATGAAAAGGAATGTTCGTAGATACGAGTGGCTAACGTTAGTTCGGATATGATTGGTAACATAACCCTGACTATTATACATATTTATTATTGTCTTAATTAATACGGGACATAGCTACGTAGGCATTCGACTGGATACAATCGGAACTCGCGAGCATTTTTGCTCTATACCTGTACGGTCAGCAAATTAATTATTTATTAAAATTGTATATGAAACTCAAAAGTTTCGACTATGAGAATTGTTGTTTTATTAAACGATTTAAATAGAATTATATTTAGGTATTGGCTTATTTAAAATAGTGGGGTCATAACAATAACGATTTAAACTCTTTTATAAAAAAATACTTAGACTAAACAGTATAATGAGTGGTATATTAACTTTAATCTATTAATTAATAATTAATTATGTATACATTGCGAAAACAGTCCCTTCCGAATCCAGGGGCGGGATCAATGCGTCACGAGGCCGGATAATATGTATGTAATAAGTTCACGCTGATGCCATGTTGACATGCGGTTTTCTAGTTCATTTGTTCAACTTTTCAATGTACATTATCAGCCTTGTCGCTACTACAAAACGATGGAAACAACCAAAATGACGTTCGTGTTGACACTTAAGTATAACTATGATATGGAGTCATATCATAAAACTCAGTAGAATTTTTAAATAATACCTTTTTAAAGTTTTAATAGCAAAAAATGGCATAGAACATCGTAAGCAACTGCGCCTCGTTGCATTATAAAAATTAATTGTAAGACTAATAACTAACTGTAAAAATACGCACAAGATAACATATTTGCTGACGGTATTATTGCGATTGCATCGTCGCCCATGACGTTTCACACCACACTAATGAATTCACATGTACACCCGCAACCTGATTATTACGGTCGGTGTACTAAATACGCTTTGAGTGACGCAAATGAGTAGCAAAAGTCAAACGAGAACGATCAAATATTTAGATTATTCAAATTACCTGAGGAAGAATGTTGTTTTTTTTGTGGTAGTCTTGTTTACGTCACTACTTACTAGGTTAGTAGTAACTGCGTATTGACGAATGAAATCTAAGGTTTTTAGCTACTCTAAAAAATATGGTAGAACGTTACATTAAATAAATATAACGCTTAAATAATGAAGACGATAATATTTTATTTTGCTGTAATTTTCTTCAACTTTTTTCAAAGAAATAAACAAAAAAATGTCATGTGCATTATTTATCTAGTCTTAGAATGATTGAATTGCCCACATTGGATTTCATTTCTTACGACCTTGGCTATAGCGACGATTTTAGCGAATGTAACTAAACTGTGTGCGTCTGTATATCTTTACCTGTGCCCGTTACAGCTCCCGGGTGTAACGACGAACACACACACACACGATGACGACACAGGAGAGAAAATAAATCTTACACTATTTCTCAAGTACTTAGCATAAAGTGTTAATTATAATTCAGAACACGCTTGAACATATGTATATCATAGTTATAGCCCATAGTTTCCCACTGCTGGGTTTAGGTCTGCTCTCACAATAAAACGAGTTAAGGTACCAATCCCGCCATGCAAAATGGTGATTAGCAGATGACATAAATAGTTTACTCAGAATAAAACAAATATCCAAAAAACTTTACAGTATATATATTCATTTTGTAAAGAAAAAAACATTAATATGGATAGGAGCTTAAAATAAAATTCTACATTATGCTTAATAAGGTTGTGTTTTGAGTCTCAAATCAAATTACTTGTAAATAAAATGGTGGAAATGTATTTACACAACACGATAAACGATTAGATTGTCTGAAATCAACTTCATATAATATCAAATTCATTTGTTCAAACATACCTAACATCATACATCATAAGGCATTGTTAAAAACTTTTCAGATTAATCGTTGCTTACAATTCCGATGTACTGCAATACAAAGTTGAACCTATTGTTCTGTTAATAGGAACAGCATGCAAGTCAAACACCAGTACACGCCGGTAGCGTGGCAACCGTCGCGTGATCAGATTGCATGGAGACTTCGACAGCCTTGTAAGTTTTGCGCTCCAATTTGCCAATGAAGCCACTATTCATCATACCTCGTATTATCTTATACCTACTGACTCCACTTCGCTTAAGTTTGATGGTGGACTAGTTACTCAATTGAAGGCATTCTTCAATACTTGTTATTGGTGCCTAGTTACTCTTTATTTTAGGCAAATTACAATGTAATCAATGTAATGTAATTTTGCTATTATAAATAATTAGATTAGTGTGCCATTAACGTATGAGGGAGAGGTTAAATTTACATTTATGAGTAATTTAAATAATATTTTAAGCCACCAGCCAGGGATCGACCAAAGCGAAAACGTTAAATTTATGGCTATTTTTCAGTTAAAACATATGTTATATTTGATATGTAATTAAAATTAAACGAATTTAATATTTATCTATTTTTAAATATCAAAATTATTTACCTTTCATAAAAAAAAAAAAAAAAACTATTTTAGCTTAAACTTACGCGGTTTCATTTACGGTAGCTGCCCAATTATGTGTAGGGATACTTCGGTAATACTGTGTTATGAATATTCTGTTCATGGAAAGAAGAATGTCATAATATAAATCTTCAATATTTGGCGACAACAGTGTGGTTCACGTTTGAATAACTAGATGGCGTTGTATCGATTTTGAAATCACGCTGGTGACATTTTTTGTACAGTATTAAATTAAAAACGAACAACGCCTCTTTTCCCTAACAGAGGTCGCGACCAGTAAAGTCTTAAAGGCCCCAGGGCCAAAGCAAAGTTCAGGTGGTGTTCAATGGGTAGGCACCTAGGTTAATCGTGAGTCCCACATAACCAGTGCAACCGGCTGCGCTGGTATGCATGAGCATACAAAGATAGTCACACTAAAATTAAGTCGTGTATATAAAACTAGTATAACCGAACGCTGAAGGAAGGAAGGGGGAAGGAGAAACGGAATTTTATTAAACATGAGGACTGAATTTAATTTTTTCATA
>DWPT01007879.1:0-10532 GCA_018251895.1 Agathymus mariae mariae
ATATTAGTAATGTCGGGCTGTATTTGCCAAGTCCAAACGTGACAATTTAGTTGTAAGTATTACCTGACATGAAATAGATTTATCCTACTGAAAAAATTGGTCTGGATTCCCCAAAATTCCCCGATTTATGTCATTCCCTGTGCTCTACCTGCTCTACCGCTCAAATCGCGGATTTTCCATGCGATTGGCAGCACTGCTTCACAGATAATTTATAACACACAAATAGCTACAGAATGCGTGCGTTCCACTTGATGCTCAGAACGTCCAAAACGTACCATAAAGCGTTTCTCTTGACGATCGCGGTCGTTGCGGTCGCAGTGAAAACGTCATTAATGAAGTCATTATTTTCGGTTACGCTGAGCCCTCAACGCCCCATGTCGTGAGCGTAATCGTTGTGATCGCTTAATGGAACGCGCCATATGTCATGTTGGTCATGATATCTATGTACCTATGTTAGGGATAAAAAACACCGTTTTGTTCAAAATTAGTTAAATGTATTAATAATTTTAACAGGTTTCGGTAACGGTTATGGATATGAAATTATTTCGGATTATCCGATTGTTTCGGATAATTTCGGTTACGGATATTAGACTATTTAAAATTTGGAAAAAATATATAATGTATTATTTACAAAGTCTCACTTTGTTTTAGATTTAATTTGGTATTATATTCACAAAGAAACAAAGTAAATATTAAAAACTATCAAAAATGTGAACTACGCGGCTAATGTATCGGCTCGGTCAGTGTTAACCAGTCATAACCTATTTTGTTTAGGGTCTGCCACTATCCGAAACTATCCGAAACTTTTTTATCGGATTCGGTTACGGTTTCGGATATGTTTGTATTTCGGATATCCGATAGTTTAGGTTACGGTTACGGAGCTCCATGACATCTCTGACCTATATAAAGTCGTAATGATGCCATCATATTCTTAGAACATGTTACTACAAAAACACTAATTACTACATTTATGTACCGTAGTAAAATTTGTAACGTGTATTGTATGTAAAATTTTACCCAAACCAACAATAATACATTGTAATATATATATTGGATATAGCTCAGATAGAAATAAGACACGGTCAAAAAAATTAATTCGATGAAATAATAATAACCTACAATACGGGCATCATTGTCAGATATTTTAGCGGGTAAATAATTGGACATTTCAACAAAGTAACGTTCCCACGAGAATTAACTTTTTTTTTAATGATTTCAAAGAACACGTGTCGAAACATGAGTCCGACGGTTCGAACTGCCATAGCAACTGCCCCTTAACTAAGCTCCGTTATAGAACAAGTAAGACAAATCACGAGGATGCTGCCATCACTCCGTTAATACCTAACCGAATTTTTTTTGTTAAGGTTTTTAGACGCATTCGAAATAATAATATCATCTACGTGGTGATGACAGTTTTCAAATGAAAAATTGTTTAAACATTTTGTGAATATGCACCTATGTTTGTAACGCGGTATGTGATAGGAATTGATAATATACAAATATGTGGCGACAATATACAATTATAAACAATCTAAATCTCCATATCAAATTACATTCACAGTTGATGAAAACGTGTAATGAACTTTGTTCCTGTAAGCGGTTCTCCAAACGTTTTTTTTTGCTTTCCCTTCTTTTTCTATACCTTTTAGAAAAATCATCTCAGACTTCACAACCATCAGATGGGATTGTTGTCGCGAGCTATGGAACGTTCTATGCTTAGAATTTCTGCACGGGATAAAATCCGAAACGAGAATATATCGGGTAACCGACATAGCTCTAAAAATATCAAGCTATAATGACAGTCATGCATGTCGTGGAATCGATGGCCGATGGGGTAAATGAGTTTTCGAATGGAGGTCATGAATTAGCAGACTTGGTGAAGGATTCCCTTTGGCCCGACGGACCAACGAACTTAAGAAAGCAGATGGCAGTGGCTCCGTGAAATTAGCGGAGACCGAGTGTTGTATCATACCTTGGCCGAGGGCTATACTTTAACCTACTTTAATTAACCTTATCCAAGACATTCTTTGTATGGCATCGCGTTAATCTAACATAACATAACCCATTAAAATAACATAAATTTTATGTATTTAACAATATACTATAGTGTCCGAGCATTTTTATACTGTTCTCAAATCTTTGCGTACACATTTAGTGTTAGCGTTGACGTTGTTCAGTTCACAAGCAACAGTTTTTGATTTAAGTCAATATGTCATATAGCAAAATTGATAAATTTTAATCAACTATTCTGTTAGCCATTAAATATTTAAAATGACTAGTCCAGCCTAGACGATAGCAACTTTCTTTCGATATTAGATTACAATATTTTTTTACATGGTGATTTTTATTAATTATACCTAAAAATATATAATAAAATGAAAAACTGATAATCCCAGTGACAATTTTAATGCAAATCATTTCGGATTACATTCAGTATTATAGTTAATGTAAATAAAAGACTAAATTCCTTTCGGATTTTAAATTATTACATAAAAAAAATTATCTGTTTAAACTCACAGTGCTTTACTTAATAAAAAAATAATTTTTAGCTCAAAAAGAAATCCATACATTTAAAAAGTATTGCTTATTTTTTTTTATTTTGTTTTACAGAGACAATCGATTCGAAAATAACTTAAAAAAACAAATCTTACTATTGTGGTTTGCATCGTTTACAACAAATCTTGATAATTGGATTGCATTGAATTGGTTGAAAGTAACATTAATATAGCAAGATTTTATTTGTTCTCCAATAGTTACATGTAAGAAAATATACTTATGATGTGCCACAAGATAGCAAAATGATTTGTTTCCTGTGCCCTCACTATGGTGTTCAGTATTCAAAATTGGCACTTGAAACAAAAATCAACTTGCTCTCATTTATTCACAAATAAGTACTTATATCCTAAGTAGTAACAATGACAAGAAGTCAATTTTACGCAACCCGACTCAGAAACGTGTCGCAAATTACTTCAGCGCCTTTTGATACGGTCAAGATATCAGTAGCAATTTCTTTAACCCTTTCTCCCGTATCACAATGTTCTTTACAAAAAATTACTATCCTTTGGCACGCCTCTCGCAGCTTATCTTCAGGAACCGTTAGTACTATTCTCATGTAGTTGGGATATTCGAAACACTGCAACAAATAACTGCATTTTAGTATGGTGTTTATTACATTCATCTTAATATTTTATGCTGATGTGTATTGGGTATGGGAGCAAACAGATATCTTTAGATATTATTCGTGAATATAGCCATAATGACCAACATTGTCATTCATTCCTACGTCATCATTAACATTGTCACGACTGTTAATACTGTCCCACTCAATGTTTATGTCGGAAAACTTAAAGTAACTATGTATCGATTTAGAATATTACGACTGATGGACAACCATTTTCATTTTAGTAGCAAATTACAAGTCCAGTTAGGACCTTAGTTCTATTTTATATTGATCTATTTTAACTTTAGCACGTATGTTTCTCGGCTGCGGTGTTCATTTAATAATGCGTAGACTACATACTTTCAGCTAATTCCATATTAATAAAAATACATACGTACAATGATGGCAATAAAAATAATTAAATCTTACTTTTCCCGGTAAGCAGAAGACCGATTGTTCGGCCACGAGCCGTTCCACAAATTGTGATTCGTTTCTAAACATGGGGAACAGTGACAACTTCAGTCCAATCATCATGTACATAGCTCCTTGTGGCATGATTGGCCATATTCCTGGGGCGTGTCGTAACTCCTCGAATGCTAGTTTCGCTTGATTCTGGGGATCAACATTATAAATTAATAATATTTAAAATTATATTAATGATAATGGCTATTAATATAATTAGTACTCTTTTACAATCCGCACAGGAACAATGTTAGTGTACATACCCTCTTTTGTTACGCTCTATATAAACCCCAACGCAAATTAATTAAATCTATAAAAATTTTCGCAATCAGCCGAAGACAATAAAACAGTTATATAATAGAATTAGCTAGGAGTATTATATTCCATGCTTTGCCCGAATCTCACCTCTATAAATAGCACCACATTGTCGAAAAAGCTTTGTGGAGTACATTTTAATATCATCGGTAGAGCTCGTTGCAATAAGGTACTGGGTCCCATAATTCTTGTTGCCAAATTAGCGAGGCCTTGACGAATCTCCTTTCCCAAAATATTATTTCTATCATGTATAATCACCCAACCGAATCTCCATCCAGGCACTAAAAATCTTTTAGTAAGCCCACCGCACGTTAATACTGGGACATCTTTTGAAATTGACGATATAGCAGTAAAGGTATTGCCCGAAAAAACTAAATGTTCATATATTTCATCAGCAATAATCGGCACATGGTTTCGTGAGGCAATATTCAGTATTTCATATAAGTGTTGCGTATCATACACCGATCCACATGGATTCGATGGATTTATCACAACTATTGCCACGGTGTCATCGTCTATTTGGGTTCCTAGATCTTCTAAATCTACTTTCCATTGTTTTTCGGGCTGTGAAATAAAAATATTAATTTAATTTGTAATAGTAAATTCATTTTACATCATTGTCTGGTTAAGCATTATATTTATAAAGCCGCTAGGAGAAATACGGCGTAATGGGCAGTATGCAAATCTTCTCGACAGTAAACCAGAAACTTGTTATGGTTCTAGAAGCTTGTTCATCGATTTATATGTGTGCCTACTTTACATCTGTCTTGAAGCAAATATTTTCCGATTCATTCATTAATATGCATTTTTAATTGAAAATATGTATTACGTAGCTGCCCTAACCTAGGGCATAAACAAACAACAACAAGGTTGTATATAAAAACAGAAATAACGTGGCGTCTATGATCAATAAATACGACATTAGTGTTGGTTGTTTGTGTATTAATCATTTGAAATTGTATAAAAAAGTTTCACGTACAGATGTTAATAGAAGCTTTTTGCCAGTTCAAGAACCACATGCGCATATTTAATTGTATGGTAGTATTGTATCGCTTCAGAAATTCTATGCCTTACGTTTAGAAATTGCACATGGATTGTTTAAGAATGGGTTAGATAGATGAGGATAGCAGCAGACAGAGGCGGTCAAAATTTTATTAGCAGCTTGTTAATAGAACTCATTTTAAGTATTTCCTATCGCGCAATAACGAATTGATTTCTCGGGATGGAAAGTATCCTAGATTATGATTTATTATTATAAGCTATTATTATTTATTATTATAAGCCGCTAAAATCCCTGTAACGTCCGAAATAAGACCGAAACAGAAAATGGGCGAGAGATAAGCGACTTGAAGTAAGCAAGAGATTAGGCCCGTTATAGCAAATAAAACGTCAAAACTCAATAAATTCAGATATACCTACCTACCTATTGCTTTAGAAGTTACAAAGACAGCGAAGACAGAAAAGAAAAAAAATTTTCACTCGTGCAGCGTTAGTCTGAACATCATTTTCGGTAGTGCACTTAACCTTCTCAAGGAAGAGCAGTCCGAAAGAAAAGAGCTAACAAGTTGGCTAAATACAACTCTAGGAATGTGGGAGAGATAAGTGACATTATCTTAATTGGATGTGAGTGAGATATAACGAGATGCTAAGGTCGCATTTTAACATGTTATTTGCGTTCTAGCTATTTAATATGGTTTGATGTATGAGAACCTATTAGAGTAATATAAATAAATAAATCATTTTCATACACAGGTCACACAATTTGTTCAGGTATCTTATAGAAGAAAAAAAGAAGGTATTTCTTTCAAAATTAATTTTCTAAATAAATATAATTACTAAATACACATGCCGATAAAGCCTCCGATCGACATATGTGAACAGGAAGCACCACAAATCGGTATTTAAATTATATTTCTTCTTATATGAAAAATGTCAAATAAAAATAAATATTTACTTTCTAAATCATATTACTATATGACGGCATATTATATTACTATGGCTTTATATCATGTAAATATAATGATTTTTTCAATTCGAACGAAGTCGGAAGCGGGCAGCGAATGGTGCAATAAACAGGATTCGCAAATAACCCTAAAGGGTTATGGCATCATTTAATTCTTATTTATACGAAATTTGTATAAAAATCCTACCGACATAAATGAAAAATCGCAACTGTAAAACACCCTTTTAAAGTTTAAGTAAATATGTTTATTTAAAATATGTAATAAGATAACTTTACACTCTAACGCATTAGGCCAGAATCTCTAATGTTAGACGTAAGTTGTTTGAAAATAAATCAATCAATATCGACCGTTCACAATATTTGAGTTTTTCAAGTGCGTTTCCGTCGTCCTCACAAATTTCAGCTCTAGGTGGTCTCCAACTTATTGAAGTTATAAATGCTGGTAGGGACCACGTGTTGATAACATTCCTAGTGAATTACCGAAGTATGCCGGAAAGGAACTGCATCATAAGATCATTATCACTTTTTCGTAGATACATATGTGGGTCCATGAGGAAGTTCAACTTTAGTTTCAAATATTTGTTCCCTGTATAAGAACTAAGGCGACAGATCAAACAGCACTTCTATAGTGACGTTTCCCTCCTGTCAACCCCAAGAAAAGTGTTTGCAAGGGTACTCCTCAATCGCTTAATTTAGTTATCAAAATCCATTCTACCTGAGTTACCGCCTCAAACAGTGAAGTGATTGTTTCTTTGAAGCAGCTACAGGAAAAAAAGTAGGACCACATATATCAAAGGAGATTATGAATATGACTCTTAAACTTATAATGTAAAATTTCAAACCAAGCGTGTCGTCCCTGATGTTGAAGAACATCCTAAGGAGGAGCAATTGTGATCTCTTGTCTTTAATGATTCTATATAAAACTTACATACCTAAGATATACATAGGGAATGTTATGTTGATTTATAAAAACAAACCTTAATATTAAATATAAACTTACCAACAGGTTGTAGTATTTGATAACTATGCCAAGTCCTTCGGCTAATGTCTTGTATATCATAAATCCGGGTCTCGGGACAAGAATGTTCTGCCCTGAATCAGCGAGAGCGGTAATGACAAGTTCAATCGCGTGCGAACAACCACTGCACAGAATAACATCTTCTGGGGTTATGTTGCCTTGATGAGCACTATACTTGGCAACGGCTTGTCTAGCTTCTAGATGTCCTTTAGCAGGTCCATAGCCCCGGCTAGTGTGTGATTCGATGCTGTCTCGTACAGCTTGCAAAACTTGATCGGGAGGATTCAAATTTCCAAAAGTTGTTGGATCCCCTGACAAAATCAATTTGTACCGTGAGCGATAATATTTATTGATTTATTGCAAATATATGATAATAATAAGTTAACCTTGGAGCAAGGTATATTTGACGATAAGTACCTAACGTGGTAATTGGTTGTAATAACCGTTGGGTACTTTTCATCGTCTCGACCTATAACTACCAATGCTAATCATTGTTTTCCAATCTCAACCTGGAGGGTGGGGCGAGAAGACCAGTGCAGGTTAGTCAAATGCGAAGCGACATATTTTACACAACTTGAAGAACACTCAGGTATGCAAAATTACCATCTTTTCAACGAAGAATGTAGTGTTATAATAAAAAGATCTAAAAGTTTAGAAGATAGAATGTATTAAATTATTCCTGGCGATTACAATAAAGATGTTAGAGGAGATAATTTAAGAAAGTAGACGTCACTTGTAAGGAAGAAGAAAGAAAGAAGAAGAAAGTAAAAGGTTAGGCCTATAGCTAGGCCCGTCGTGCTCGTTGCTTCTCCAGCGTGTAGCGCGTCGAGGGTTTATAGCAGGGTTGTTATGGAGTTCCGTAACCGTAACCGAAACTATCGGATATCCGAAATAAAAATATATCCGAAACGGTAACCAAATCCGATAAAACAGTTTCGGATAATTTCGGATAGAGACAGAGTCTAAATAAAGCACGTTATGACTGGTTTACTCTGACCGAGCCGATACATTAGCCGAGTCGTTCTCACCTTAGACAGATTTTATTTGTTTTTTCTGTGGTTCTATTACCACATAAAACCTTGAGGCAAAGTCAAACTTTATAAATAAATTATATTTATTTTTCAAGTTGTAAATCATCTAATATCCTTAACCGAAATTATCCGAAACAATCGGATAATCCGAAATAATTTTATATCCCTAACCGTAACCGAAACCGGTAAAACATTATTCATATATCCGTATCCATATCCGGATCCGAAATGTCACATCCATAACATCCCTACTTTATAGGCAGGCACGTGTGTTAAGGCGCAGAATACGATCGGAGTCTCCAGGGTTTAGCGTACGGAGACCACTGCGACCGGAGCTCGCGTTAGGATGCACGAGACGTTCAGATTGTTCGGTGTTCAACACACATAGACCTCGTTGGTTAAAGCATGTATTGGAGTGCACAAGACGTCAGTATCTCTGATGTTTCCTTTACAGCTTGTAAACACATTGGATAGAAAGTAAATTAAACTGTTATAAACGTGCATCTTTGGCTTTTGAATAGTATTATTGTTATTATTATGATATGGCAATATCCGGCAAATATGATCATATTTATTGACTTCATGGTTTCCTGTAAATATAGTTCAAAAACGAAAATGAATTCGAATGTTGAACCTCATAGGTAGAGTTCCTCTCAAAGTTTGCAGTAGACATTTTAAGGGCAACTGTTTTGTTCTACGAAATCTCTACATCTTGTTAATTAAGAAGAAGTTTGTTAGTTCATTTCCGAGGGCAATAAGTTATATCGATTTACATAAAACAATTAATTAAAACCAATAAGTATTATTATTATTGTTTTCTTTAGTACCTTGTAATCACGTTTTGTTTTATTTCAATCAGTTTACAATTTAAAAATATTCGTTCTTATAAAAAAATCCGTCCAATAAGGTTAAGTTTACCGAAGCGAAATAAAGGGAAGTTACTAGAATTAGCATGGTATTATTTAATTTAACATGCAATAAATAATCAAGAGCACCAATTTATATAATTGGTTCTCTTTATTATTTATTACCAAAAAACCTGTGAAATTAATTACATTACATTAATGTCGACTATCCCATCACATAAAGTCACTGACTACAAATATCGTTTTCACACACATGCACATTTAGGCTTTGGTGACGCGATTATGAGATGATTGTTCGTCTATTACATCAGTATATTATGTTAATGGTACCGATCACTTTGGTTTGTTTTGTTAGAATACCAAACAGTTCTGTTTCAGAAATAAAAAAAGGTATAAAATGTCAGTTGGTTGTCGAATAAAGTAAATAAATAAATAATTTCAAGACAATTATTAAAATCTATAATCAATTTGTCAGAGAACTTTATTTACTGCTGTTATTGTTTTAAAATGTCAAGGAGAAGACGTCCTTGACTTAAGTCACCAAATCCAATCAAATGTGAGACGAACTACGAATGATAACATTCGTAATAATAAGGCAGAAATTGCGTTCTACGGTTAATAATAATGAAGTAGATAGACTTAGAATGGAATGAGTTCAATCACACCAAACACAACAACAGTGAGCACGACACAATGAGAAACAGCGATTCCGCAAACGCAGTGTTCCTGTAAACCTGGAACGAGTAGCATTCTACTATGACCCGGAAATAGATTATTGTGCCGACCAATCTGTAACAATCTCGCATCATCGAAATCGTTTCAGCATCGGAAACAAGGAACACCGGTTGAAGGACACCCAAATGTATTTGCCTCTGTCGCTGTAGGTCGCATCTAGACAGTACATCCAAATAACGATGAATGGTATTGAATCTTCAATCTTATTTGATGCACGTATTGTATGTTCTGCCTTGAATTTACCACTAAACATGCAAATTAACCAAGCACCAGTTTTTAACATCGCCAAAAATAGCATAATGGCGAAGATTCTATAGATATGCAAATTAATCGGTTGGGATTAATGTACGATGACCCACAAGAGGTCACTGAAGACACTAGACAGAACGTTAAAAGATCTTCTTGACAACCAAAACATTTTTGGTGGAGCCATGATTCTGTTGTCAGGTGATTTTCCTCAGACTGCCAATTTTCCCCTTTCAACTGTTGCTGACGAACTAAACACATTCTCAAAATCATATAATTTGTGGCATATAATCAGTAAAGTTACAAGGCGGACTTAATTCTAAAAGCATTCTCTGTCAGTCAACCTTCGGAAAGTCAGAAAAAAAATCAGTGGCGGTAAATTGAGATTTTGATATAAATAATAATAATATATAATACAAACGTATAATATGAACATTATAAATATATATACGATATATAACTATTATTATATTATATATAACTAGACTCTATATATACATATAAAATAAGGTATATGATGATAACTACTCAAACCTATGCCTACTTTGAGAAATGGATCTGAAGTCTCTTTTTGAAAGTAGTTCAGCTAACAGGTTTACGAAGATCATCAGGGAGAGCATTCTAAAGCTGAGCAGCTTAAACAGCAAATGAGTTCGACAGGAAACCAGAATGGTGAAGTGGTATAGAGAGAGTCAGCGTCTCAGAAGAGCGAAGCTGCCGTTCATGGGTATCGCTA
>DWPT01007880.1:0-10531 GCA_018251895.1 Agathymus mariae mariae
ACATAGGCAACACACAACGGCAGATTATACTCCTCGGTCTTTTGTATAATCTGACGCAGTGTGTGTATGTGGTCCAATAATCATAAATAGAAGATTTAATAAATATTACCTATGAACATTGTAAAAATAGCGCCTGAAATAAAATAATAGCATTTTATATACGGTGAGTATATACACAGGCTATCTTTACAGGAGTAACAATGAAATTGGTTAAAAACAAATTTAGACTAGTTTCTTCAAAGTGCAGCGTCAGTGTAGGAGTATTGGAGGCATTCCAACTGGTTCTGAGCGTCTGCAACATGCCGCTATCCAATCAAGTTTTGATTGGGACTCGGATTTCTTTAAAAGTTTAATAGGCTAGACACTACTGCAAATTGGTCTTTTTTTACAAAGTAATAAGTATTATCATTAAGCTAAATAGTATCTGTAAGAGACTGTTTCCATCCTTAAGTCCTGACTTAAAACATCGTCCCCTGCTTACTCACTATGCTGATCAATAGACGATGTAATAACGCAAGGTGTGTAGGGGAAGTCAATTGACTCTATCTAACCGGGTATAACATCGACGGTACTCATGCTTGCTGGTAAATTTTCTGGCTAAATGCGATCCTTTAATTATAACCATGATAGGCCGTAAAATATTTTTTGCTTATCTCGGCTGCAATATTGATCAACCAATTATTTTGGCCGGCCCCACTTCTTAGATGAGCCAGCGCTATCTATTTACCTTCAGGTGGCCCAACTGGTCGTTTCTGGAAAAAAAAAGTGAACGTCTTGTTTTGATATATCGCCGTGTAACCTATATTGGTTTCTGACGCATCCACCGACCGACTCTTGTGTGTCGCATTGATTGAGGCTATAAACCAGCATCTGAGCATCAAGACCAGTCCAGGGTGATGTTTAACCGAGTGGATGGACATCTTGGTGAACATAATTGAGTCCCATGTACATTACGAGTATAATAATGTTTCAGTGTGGGTATATGTTTTACATTTATACTCTACGGATGGATAAGTGAATAGAGATCATAAGTGTGTTTACAGAATACTTAAACGATTAAATGACTTTGAATATGAATTTGAGAATAATTGAAACAAACTTCTTAACGCCCCTTTCAATGCATATACGTGCTAGAAAATTTATTAGGCTTTTCATTTAAGCGAATGTAATTTTTATATCCAGGACCCCTCGCTCGGCAGACAGCGTCCTGACCTTTGTCCGTTTTTGGGAGGCATAGAATACTAACCTCAATTCCACGCCGGATGGATGTCGTAAGAGGCGACTGATTTCGGCACCCCTGCTGGTGGTAGGGCCCGCGGAGGGATTATACTTCTACTAATGATATTAATAGCTTATTGACACCATCACTATTAAAATTATTTCGGCTATAATATTATATCGGGCTCTATAAAGAAGCAGGATCACTACCAACTGGGCTATGGATCGTCAATTGATCCATAACTTCGAAGTTTGTTACAATAAAGTTTATCTGTTTCATGGTCTTTGCGTTATACACACTTACAGATAACAGAATTATCACAAATAAACGAAAACGTTTCCAAACCTTAAACTTATTAAATATATTTATAACTACGAAGTAAAATGTCAGTGTGTGTCGCACAACAACGTCATTTAGTAGTAGAAGTCAGTTGGAAAATCAATAAATTAGCAAGTTAACGGGTTAATGCGTGGGGGACTATATTTGTTAATATATTGATCTATAAGCCAAGTAATGTACACTCTAAATATGTTTCCATACTAAGTACGGTCTCAACGTTTCTCATTTTGCGAAGATCATAGTGATAATGATAATTAAATTATGGTTATCACAATGCGGTGGAATACTTTTAAAACTTTTCCTCCCATGTTCTCTAACTGAATTTCAAATTGACGTTACTTTCAATAAACACCCTTAATTATCCATCATAATAAATAATTAGACATAAGTACATTGGCTTTTGGCTGTATT
Source organism: Agathymus mariae mariae (assembly GCA_018251895.1). NCBI lineage: Eukaryota > Metazoa > Arthropoda > Insecta > Lepidoptera > Hesperiidae > Agathymus > Agathymus mariae. The sequence continues at coordinate 1,970 of DWPT01007880.1, forward strand.
CGGGCAGCCAAGAATACTCCTCTAGATCCCATACTGGCAGAACAGTGTCGTAAGAGGCGACAAAAGCCTGTTTGGTGGTAGGCCTTCGCGTAAGGTTTATTTTACCAGTATTAATATTAAGTAACTAATATTATATTATTACTGGTATTATTATCTTTCCATAAAGCCTGCCTTGTTAGCTACGACCTTCCTGCTAGAGTCAACCGCTAAATGACTCCTCGTGTTGAGGCAGGTGGCTTGAGAGCCAGTACTTTCTTTCTTACGTTCTTCTCATTTCCTGACCGATAACGCATCAGTGATACCTTTTGATCTTGCAGATGTTCTTGGGTGACGGTGAACACTTACCTCACATCAGATGGCTCATCTGCTCATCTGTCGACTATTAACGTAAAAATATATTAAATAAGTACAACGATTTACAGTAAAAATTGCGGAGTTCATCGCCATTAAATCTTTACATCGTTCATCCAAAACCAGAGGTATAAAATTACCCCCATAATGTAATAAATCAATTGAGATAAATTGCCAAATCAAAGTCATAACCCCGAGTTATGGGGTAACTTGCAACGTCTTACGGAAAAATTGTTCATAAAAATATAGACTTCAAATGTAATAGAGGCGACTTTGCAGCACAGAATTTAATCGTTTGACCGTCTCACACATGAGGGCCCAGGCTCTAATCATGCACTTCTAATTTTTCAGTTAATTATAAGTACTTGAGAAAGTTAAGTTTATGTCACAAAGTGAACCCTACCTTAAAGAAAATCGTATAATGTTCTCACAGATCGGTACCGCACTTGTACGGCTTGGTAATACGTGCTTTCACCACATATATTGTGGAAGAAGCTCGGAGCCAAGCAGTGTTGTGACTTTTGATATGACTTTAAACGACAACCAATTAACGGCTTAGAAAGGTATTTTTTTTTTCGTAAACTGAATAGAGAATAGAAAGAAGGTTCTAATCGAGGGCGGAAAGTTCTTAAGCCGTTTGAAATTCGCGACTGTGTCTTGTACATTTTCCACTTATTTACATAAAAAAAATTAAACGAATGCTGTCTACTGCTAGAAATGATAATAATATTACATTTTCCCCCTTTTAATTTACCCGCATGCAGTTTTGCTAAAAACACAACAATTGACAAACCAACAACAACCCCAAACAATTGACGTTAGGTATTGAGTAGTTCAAAGTCACTTCTATTCGTAATCTACGCCTCGATCATAAATACAGAGGATGGTCCACAGATAAAAATCAGGACTTTTAGGTAAGTTAAGCCGGGTTTAAAATTTATCGTGCGCCCTTGGCACTTGACTTCACGGGACCCTGCAGGTTCGTGCTTCCTAGCTTATACGTTAAGAGTCATTACAATTATGAAGTACGTGTCGTTATATTTTTGGACTTAGTTAAGGATCCTGGACAAATATAATGGGTTGCTTTTCATCTCATAACTAAGATGAATAAATATACATTAAATATATGTATTTGCTTATACGGCAATAAAAATTTAAAACAAAATTAAGAAGTTGGTACCGTAGCGACATCTGTTATGCGAAGGTTATATCACTTACATGTTAATACATTTTATTACGATGATCTTTATGTGGATGTTCGTCAATACAAACATATAACATGTGTAAATGTAAATATATGTGTTGGGAAAATCGCTATTGAAGATTGTTGTTCATGTGTGTTAGGTGTTGGCCAAGTTGTGAATAAATGCATTTCTTCCTGTCTTTCTTAAATATAGACGATAAGTTCTCTGAGGGACAGTTGTAACTGGATGTTCAACTTCGAACTTTCGAAACCTGTCCATCAGTCATCGAAAAATGAGGTTACATCCAATCGATTGAATAGGTAGCTACCCTCCATGGTCCGGTTATTTTTTGGAATATTATAGACCGCAGATGTTACAGAGCACTAAAAGGTCTGATTCAGGGTGTAAGGACCAGGGTTCTTCAATAAAGGAGTATAAGAGTTTTCCGTCCTTTACTTCTGGTGTTGCCGATGCCGATGCCGATCACTTAGACCGTCGGCATTTTCGTATTTTCTTCAACAAACGACAAATTAAGAGATTGAATTAACAGTCGTTTTCGGCTATGCTGTGAATCAAATACGTCGCTAATTATATTAGTCCAAAAATAAATGTTCACTTTTCTTGGCGACTTAAATAACACAGATATTTTGAAGTAAATAAAAAAAATCGAATTGATTCCCGCGCCAGAGATCTGGGTTTAATCTCTCCAACTACCTCCTCCTCGAAGGAAATCCTCGCTTATATTTGAGAGTTCTTCATAAAAATGTATGTAGCCTGCCGATCTACACTTGGTGTACGTGGTAGGGTTTGGATTTAACCTCTTTCATTGAGACAGATATCAATCCAACAGTATGCAAAATTATTGTGAGTTGGGAAGATGAAAATAGTTTTTACCACGAGTCCGTGTATATATATATCATATACACCGTACCGTATATACTCGTAGGTATGAAAGTTTTCATCCGATTGTAATTCGTTTCCCCGTGAGCCGATTATTATTTCCGGTATTCGCGATATCAGATCGCAATAAGAGGCAATCACATTCAGGTAACAATGATTCGAGCAGGCATCTGTGTTTAAAATTAATGTTCAGCCTGATGTTCGGAAAGTGTTATTTAAACGATTCTGGATTTAATTATGGATCTTTTTTGGCCACCGTGAAAAGAACCTTAAGTGTCCAACCGCCGTTTTCAAAACGTAATATTTTTTTTTTTTTTAATAAAAACTTCAAAATGAAGTACAATAATCTCTCATAGTATCGTGCTCTCGCTTTGCTTCGGCCAACTTGATTTTTACATTTGCAAAATAGTAATGGTATTTGTAATGATTCGAAAGGAGAAGCCTCTAGCCCAAGTATCGGTTAACGGATTTACATACGTTGAAGAACATTACAGGTATCTTAGAGATACTCTAGTAGGTACGTCACGTAGGCCTAGACAAATTAATAGTAGGTCATACAATGAGAAATTTCCAAATGTCATCATTGCTCATGTTTCAGAATGTTTTCATTCCTTGAAAATGCAAAAAAATCACAAATAACTTGAACTAAATAAAAAAACGGGTACTGTAAAGGTGTTGAATTTGTAAGATTAACCGTCATTGCCACTGCATCTAATCTGGTGCTTATTTTATTATTTAGGCAGCAAATAACCAGACGCATCACCTAACGGTAAGTCACCGCCTCTCTTGAACATTGAAGAAGAAAACAATAGGTCCGCTTCTTGTAGGACTTCGTGCCACAGCTCTGTGAGAACACCGATGCGGAAGTTCCTTCCGTAGTTCACATATCTGAGGTTGCACATGTCGTGAAATCCTTATTGTACACGAACGCCAGGAATGTAGTTGGTGATTTAATGACTTATTTGCAACGTGAACATGCAATAACGCTTTCAAGTTAAATGTTGCACTCGCTCTGGATGAAAAAATATGGGAAAACTAGTGTTTCCGCTAGGTTTTCACTCGATAATCGGATTAAAATTGCAACGGTTTTATTACCAATACATCCATTTATGAGTTTTCACGTGAATTTTAATAACACAGACGCAGTAACGGCGGCGTTCACTGTGTTGTTGAAGGCAGTTCTACGTTTTATATTGTTGGTTAGTAACGCGACAGGACTCCAGGTTTTAATTAAATTCCAGTCAAGTTCCACATGGGCATTTTTGTTATGATAATAGTCGAGAAAGGAGCGTACGGATGAAGTCATTGTCATTACTGTTCTCCGGTGCACAGAACATCTGTACTAGGTTCTGAACCCGGGGAATTACCGCGTTGGCGGCCAAAATTAAAGCAGTAAGTTGCTTTTAAAGTAACCACAGGAGAGAGACAATAGACTTATTTTCAAGACGGTAAAAAAATATTAGTTGATGTGTTTTTTTGTGCATAGTATCAGAGTTGCATATTTTATATAAGATTGTTTCTTTAAAAATCTCAACGTCTAACATCAAAAATCTTTATAGATTAATTTAGTCTGTTCTGCTACTAAAGATTCAATATAATTTGACTTCCGTGTTAGCTGAACTTTTTCCGTCAAAAACTGTATAAATAAAGTAAGACGAACAGCTGTACGCGAGAAGTAATAAACACTTCAGTGATCGTTACATCTGGCTTCATTTCAACAGACTCAACCTGTCTCTTATAACAGCTAACAAACGAGCAGACAGGCCACCTGATGGTAATTGTTCCCCACTATCCATTCACCGCCAATGTCGTCAGTGATGTGTTTTTCGTCGAGACGGCAGCGGAATTATTATAGGTTTCCTTAGCTTTAACGGATACACTAATAAGGATCAACACTTTTGTACAGTGTGCATCAGACACCGATAAACCCTCACCCCTAAATTTTGCCGTGAAACAAGTTAGTGGTAAATGGTGATTTGTCTAACACCGTGTTTTCATCAATTTTTGACCAATTGAGATCCTATTTACACACTTTATGTCAATGGTGGTTCATGCTATGATCCGACAGGGGCCGCTGTATTAAAGTTAGTAATAAATCAAATTATTATAATCTCAAAACATCAATATTTAAATCTATTGCGAAGTGTGCTAAACTTGCTGGCTCTTTACCAAACAAGTAACCGAAGGCGCGATTGGTTTCACAGAAACTTCGCCTCACGTTTAAAAATAGCACCAGCATCGTTTCAGGAAAGAAGTTTTTTATTTCTATGAATTAGAAAATCCCAATTCCGCGATAACAGATCTATTTCTGAGATGGAAACCACCCTTGTTCATCATCTAATTATAAGTCATAACTTATAATATAAATTATTTATATGCAAACATGATCTAAAATTTATTTATTTATTTTATTGTAATACGTGGTGATACAGATGGAAAATAATTCCAAAATAATATGTTTTGACCTCTCTCAAAAAAATATTTAATGTACAGATTTATCTCGGTCGAAACTGTATTATTAGCGCACTCGTATATGTAACATTAAAAATGACAACACCGACTATTTTCGTACTGCCACAGCGACGAGGTAACCCAATGAACCGGTAAAAAAGACAAAAACCGAATAAAAATAGCACAATGCACGAACAACATCCATTGAATTTGAAACATTACATTAAGGGTTAATCTAACAACAGAATTGTTACAGGTACTCGTATATTTTGTACTGACGTCTGAGATGTATTTTTTGTTTCTTGCTATCATACATTTTTCTTGCTCCCCGTATGAGTTATATACTTATTAAGCGTACTTCGTTCCATAAAAGATAATTACAACTTAACTTATATATTTAAAAAAAAAAAAAATTCAAAAAAATATAATATATAATAAAAAAAAAAAATGATTGCCTGACTAACAAATACCCGCTATTTTTTTTTACTACGTTAGGCATAAAATTTTCATGTACTTTGAAATAGTCGACATTGTTATAGATCTAAGAGAAAAGAAATCGTTCCACCTCGTGAAGCGAAGCAACCTTACATCCGTTCAAAGACAACCTCTTTCTCTTTTTCAAAACAGGAATAAAGGCATATTGTGACGTATAAGCAGCTATTGTTTATTAACTCACGTAGGACAATGTCAGTCATCGATATAAGTTAACAAACGCCATGTGTCCGAGGCAGAATAATATTTTCCACTTTGTTATAGACGACAAACCACTCCAAGTGTGTCAATCCAAATCAGTTCCAATCGAATCAGTCAAAACAGCACAGGAATATATAGCTTTTTGCACATGGAAGGAATAACAATGAGTATAAAATCTGATCTATGCCAAATTTAAAGCTTATAGTAAAAATCACTACCACAGTTTCTAGGAATAAAAAAAAATTGTTTTCTAACTACAAGGTGTTAACATCTAAAAGCTGTCTAACAATTGTTGTTAAATTTAGTTTTGTTTTAAAGTTACATTTTATATCATATTTCAGTTGTTAAAACTGATCACATACCAAACATTTACAGACAATTAGGTATCAATCTCTTAATTGACATTAGGATAATAATGATTGCATAGAACCTAACTAAAGTTTTGATTGCTTTTTTGTAATTCTGTTAGGTTCACTGTATAAAGCTTACTAGGTAGTGAGCATTGTTTTTAAACTGAAATACATAACTACATAGTTATAGTTTATACTATTTCACTATTTATCTATTATAGGTAGTTTGATTCTATTATTAATTGTGATAACTTTCTTTATTTTTAACTTTATGACGTACCAAATTAAGCTGTAAAACACTTAAAATATTTAAAATGTTGTAATTTATTAAACCAATATAGATTTAAAACATGTTATATAAATACGTAATACAGTGTTAACTAAATACGTAGATATTTAATAAATAAAAGGCTTATTATAAAAACTGTCATTAGTAACACTAATTAGTAATTCAGTGAAGAATTTCGTTTTAATCCTAAAAAGATATTCTAAGAATCAAAAATTACTTCTAATTTAATTTCAATATTAATTGTCAGTTCATCGCCTATGCCTATTAATTTCTTCATTATTCTATTTTTTCATTTAGTTATAGGCCAATATCTAAGGCAAGGCATGATTACCAAAATGTTTTTGCGATTTCCCGAAAAACAGTGTTTCGAGTTAGGTTCGTCTATTACTAACTAAAAATTAGCAGATAACTCTGTTCTATCGAGCGAAGAGGCCGAAAGGCTACTGACACATAAATTGTCAGTACCTTTTACAAGAAACATTTATTGTAGGTTAAGGGTTAAACACAATCAGTGACCAACGCCTGTTGTTCCACAGACGGCGATAGAGGCGGGCGGATACTCACTAAAGGCAGCGCGGCAGCGTACCGCCCAGGGCACGTACCCTTTATCAAATATCTGACGCTTCACTCTACTGAAATATTTGGCTTCCGGCGAATCGATAGTGTTTTATGAATAACATATGACATCGAATATTTACCTACCAAACAACAATTGTCTCGACATATACAGTATTAACTTATTATTATTAATTTGTAAGCCGAGCTACAATCCTGCACACTCCTCTAGTTTTTCAGACTATATGTGTAATTGTATGTGTACTTTTTTGGATTTCTCCGTAATCCCCTCGAAGAAATGTGAAGTTTTCATATGCGCGCACTCGTCGTATTTATTATAAAACGATGCCAATTTACAAATGCTCATATGTTCGATCACTTACTAGCGACACGAGCTATTACTCTATCTCGAGCGTTTCTTAAGATCGCTTACGAACGGAGAATTATGATCACTTCAATGTAATATAGTTAATATGTATCGGAGGTACTTAGTCGATTGTACGGAATAGTCGGCAAATGGCGCGACTTAGGGGCAATCTTCTTTACTAATACTTCAGCGAATAATGTACGGACAACAAAATGGTAACTACGAAGATTTATCCAAATTTTATGTGGACCGTATAATTATGTTAATGTATAATAAATAATTAAGTAAACATTATTTACTACTTACAGTACGATCGAATCGTTTCGTTCGTCAATTTATCATAATTAGAGATGCTATTAAATGAATGTTTACATAATTATATCGTAAATAAAAAGAGTAACTATGACAATATTCTGTTTACAAATACGTCAATATACAAGTTGGATGAACATTCCGATCATATACAACGCATAATTAAATTATTAAACATTATGTTCATGTAGGATGACATTATGTGAATATATTCATTATGTAAAATTATAGCCTTCATGCAGACGCTACCGCGAGTTCCCCGGCTTGGAGATATTCAAGCCATTAAAGCTTCGGGAAGTGGGTTCGACTCGGGGAGGCGTTTACTGATAACCCCCCTCCGCACCCCGTGCGCCGTGCGCCTTTCCCCCGCAGCTCCGTAGATTAAACTGTGTTACTTAAATTAGATTCGGAGTTGCAAGACTAATTAATATTAGAAATGGAGGGAGAATATACATTCCCCCGTTGGTGAAGTGGTATTTTCGGTTAAGAATAAATTTTTGTAAGGATGATTCAGATTCGATTGACGAAAGTTGGCTGGATGGATGACCGCTAGTGGAAAAGAGTCTTGAGTTCATTTATACTAGCCCCGGTAGTACTTATTAAAGCATTATATATCATAACTAAATATATATTTATTTATTTACCAATGTATATGACTGCGCCCGGCTTACAGCGACATCTAGTAACCTAAAGTACAGACAACATACGTAGCATTCGAACCTCCGGTTCTCTGTAACTCTGGCGCAGTTGATAGAAGACTGTATAAAGCCCGGGAGTGTAGTTAAAGCCGAATAACGCCCTACTTCCCGAAGAAGTGGTCGCATCCGATGAAGGCTTAGAAGCAGCAAGGCCAAAACCAACCTCAGGTGGTGTTTAATCCGTATGCAGTTAGGTCTATCGTGAGTCCCACATAACCAGCGCAGCCGGCTGCTCCTTTTCTAGGGCGCAAAAAAAGTTAAAGTGGTATTTTGCATGAAGTTGACCTTGCGTGTTTAATAATAATAAATAAGTTAAGCTCGACCGTTGAGCGTCGCCGTCGGTTTGACCAAGTGATTTAAAACTAGTGGCAGATTAACAAGATGGTAGCCGGTTGCTAAAGATTTACCAACG
>DWPT01007881.1:0-10531 GCA_018251895.1 Agathymus mariae mariae
GGAGACGGTGCGTGGCTGTTATCCTGCGACCCACATCTGACCCAAGGGCGCGGCCTCGTCTCAACTATTCGCCTGGTAATGTATTTAATGATCTGTTGAAATTATGTTACCTGACCGCTTTTAATAGTGTAAATAGTAAATTTTAACAACATACTTCATTGATTTACTATAAATATTTTTTGATAGTAACTTTAACCTATTCCTATTGCGTGATTATCATTGAAAATATGCTTTAAAATTTAAAAGTTGCTACGACTTTGTTCGGGTTGTACATTTATGCAAATATACACGATATACATACATGATATATAACTTATATTTATTCGGAATAATACCTTCCAAATAGGGAAATATTTTATTAAACAGGTGTCGTGATTTCCGAGATTACCCTCCTCATATACACATAGGTTGACATAGCAAATAAATTTACAAAATTCGCGCTCTCTCTTTGTAATGTTAGTATGATTTATGTGTCTTATATACCCTTAATAATATAAATTATCTTTAATTGGACGAAACAATACCTGATAATTGAGATTGAATATCCAACATAATTTATGTTACGTTTTTTGATGCAATAGTGCTGCTTTGAAATGTTTCTGCTCATGATATCATCACAATTCATGAAGTCTGTTGGGTTTCCGTTTCCTTTTATATCCAGGACCAAGTGAGCTGAGGTCTCAGAACATTCAAAATTATACTAGATAGACCATTTGGGTATTAAAAAAAAATCCAACATGTTTCTTTAACAAGCAATTAATAATTAATTTCAAATATAATATACATGGCTCTTGATGAATTACAAGTGCATGCAATTTTAAAACCCAAGTCCTCTACGCAAGACCTACTTTCAATGTATTACGCTGTAATTACATATCACTGCTATGAGATTATTTCTTATCATAATTTGTTTAAAATATTACTGGAAAAAAAGTTTGTTGTAAAGTCGTTACACTCATTGGATGAAATTACAAACTTGACAAGATTGGAGTCAAGGCGACTAGTTGTAGAAATATGAATAAATACGTGAATATATTAAAATATGCGAACAATGATTTCCACAAGTCACGCCAATTTTTAATTAGTTCATAATAGTTAACTTACTAACATAACTCTAGAACGTGTTTTTAACATCAATGTCATGTGTTAACACAAAATATTATGTAAAACACAAAATCAAAAACTATTGGTCGGTGCTACGATGAACAATAACTTTAAACAAATTTTACTTTACCTTAAAAGTTTTGTATGAAGACACGACGTACGAAGCTCCGTCTTCGAGTTCCTCGAGCCTGTACTTCCGATCACCGTCCATGCCGAAGATGAATCTCGCTCCTCTCGGCAATTCAAGCCTCTCCGAGAGCCTATCCAGCAGTGCGTCCATGGACACCAAATCTCTCCCGGGCTTAAAGCGGAACTCGACGCCAGGATGAAACGGGTCACCATTGCGATAAAATGTGACCCGTCTCGCTTTCCAGTAATTAAGATTCGCGTATCGGCTCGCCGGCTCGGGCCTCGTGGGCCGTGTTGTTATTTCAGATCCCTCTGAGATATCGTCGGTGCGCTGTGGCGGTGATGGGGGACGGGAGGGATGCCAGTCGGGGTCTCGCTCCTCGTCCGACGGGGGCTGCGGGTCGGGCTCCGCTGAAGGCGCGGGCTCGGGTGCCGGCGCGGGCTCCGTCGCGACCTGAGGACGCACGCGAGGGTGTAGGCGCGGTCGGGGTTGCACGCGGCGCGACATCACTCGGTACTCTACGCCGGGCGACTGGACGCCGCGTCGTACCTCGGCTACACTTCAATCAACTGATAGACTTACTACACCATAGATACTGGATATCATTCATTCATAAAATTAACATACCGTGCTATGTTCATAGTACATTATCCAGGGATTGCGTAACACACTTAGGGCTTGTACCTTTATTCTCTATATCCCGTACCGCTAACTAAAATAATATTTTAAACTACTAAAAATACTGCATTTTAATTAACAATAGTATGCAATAGAAATAATTTCTAATTATGAGATTAATTTATCGCTATCTCCGAGGATCGGTTACGAAAGATAGATAAGAATAAGTAAGTTCAAAAATAAACTACCGGCAATAAAATATAGATAGATTATAGGAATTGAGCCGTAAATAATTACTATGTGAATGTCTTAAATACTGTATTTGTTAATATGACTGCGAACACATAAGATTTTTTTTTATTACGAAGACTTATATGTATTATGTGTCTGTGATTGCTAAATTGTAACTGGGATTGCAAAAGGTCAATAAACTTTTAAAATTAAAAACACAAGTGTCGAACGATAATGTTATAGAACAATTTATTTCATATTTATCCAATTTCAAACTAGTCTAGTAATAGGCAAGATGTTCTCGATAAGCAGTAACGAGTTAGCGGCATAACTAACTAACCTCAGTCACGACCATTATTAGCTTTCGATACATTATATTACGAATACATACATATACCTACTCGTTACTGCGTTGAATGAATCACTATTTAGTTTTCTTTGTATATGGTTGGATTTTATTACTTTTTCATAACACACAAATATGTTTTTTTTGCATTGTTAATGGTGACTAATATCAAATAAACAAAAAGATGAGCCTGCCTACACCAAGGCGATGTGATCGATGCTGGCCTCAACCCTTACAAGAATATTTGCGTTTGGCCGTGAAGTAGAAGTTTGGGTAAAATATACGCATAGATGACACTATATATCTTATGCATTTATATGGTGTTATTTAGTTCGGCGGCTATGGCGTAGTGAGGGTTAACACTGTATTCAAATTGGCATTTGATTTGATAGTAATGTCATCGCGGAATGTTTATATTTTTTTATGTATCGGGTACTCACGATACCTTTTATTTAGTACAAATATTTCGATCCAATTGCATGGATCGTGGTCACGGCGAAACTGCGGCAAATTAGCATTGATTTGGGCTGCTATTTGATATATTACTAACATCATATACGGTTCTTTTGCTGTGTAGGATTCTGTGAAGTTAATTATATTTACTTTATATTGGTAAAAGGCATGCTGTAATGAAAGCGGCATGAAAAATACTCCACGACGAAGTTCCAGTATCGGTTGATGGAAGCAATATAAAACTCGGAAATATCCAGCATAAAATGCTAAATTGTAACTGTTTTCAACTAACTTTACATTATGACTGCGCTACCAAGAAATGAGCCAAACTACAGCTTTCCCGATAAATTTTGCAAGTTTGCTAATATGCCAGTGAGTATTGCATGTCGACATATATAAGTATATCTTATATAGAACATTAATATTGGTATATACTTACGTTATACTTCGTCTCATATTTATCGCACTGCAATGCCTCATACCTAAACAGAGGACCCCAAAAACAATCTGCGGTGTCCTTGTGTTTAAATAAGAAGGTAGTAGGCATCTCCTATGATAGCTTTAAAGAATCGAAAACCCGCTGTAATTTCTATCTAAAGATACTGACTCAGACTAATTGCTCGTCGTATCCTTCCAAATATATGAACCGAGGAACATAAAAATAACACAACATAGAAAGCACATTCAAGGCTGTTTCTTTTGGTGATTTAATCAGTTTTTTATTATCATGTCTCAGTAAAAAACTTATTATTAACGACGTACTATGTTTATTATTTATAAATCGATCGATTATAAATCGATTGACGTAAAGTAAAAAGCTGCCAGAGATATCGAGTTAGTGTGCTTTACTATCCAACTCTACATCGCCACTTGCCTTCAGGTGAGACGGTAGTCAAGCATGAACTTAGTAGGTGACAAAAAACTACTGACTGCTTAAATCTTATTACTGTGTGCGATCAAAATAAAGCCACATAACAGCATACCACAGCCGCTGCAGCCATCGGTTCCTCAGTTGTCATTCAACAGAACGACCCGTATACTCCTCACCTACTGTCACTCGCGGCAATTGAATTACAATTATAACAAAATTTTAATAAAATGCAATACGTGAAAAAATATCGACTTCACGTGTTTCTGGAAGCTCTTTTTTAAGTGCCTGCACAGTTTGAATTATTATTAGTTTAAGTTCAATGTATTTTTTGTTTGAATACAATGCATTTTAATGTTTTAATTAACAATAGAGTGTAGTCGTCCGGTTGTGTTTTGAGAGCGGAATCGAGTGACGGCTTGGAATGGGCGAACGGCGTGGCTGGTGGCGGCCACCGCCCTCGCGTGCGTTAGGACGGCGGCATGCGGCAGTGTGCTCACCCAAAATTATGTACAGATCATACATTGTTGCAATCGTCGATGGGAGCATAACCCACACTAATCCAATAAAGAAACGTTATTAATTTATATTGGCAGCCTTCGTATTCTAGTTATCATCGAGTTGTATGAAATGTTTTTACCTTTCTTTTGTATGTTACTTCCATTACTTTTGTCTTCTCAATTTTTAGCAACTGACGAAATATAAGGATGGATAAAGAGTTAATAATGTATACACAAAGTATACATGCTATAGAAGGAAATTATTCCACCCTCCACTATCCAACCTGCTATGTGTTAACAAAAACTAAGTTAAAAATGAAAGAACTAAAGACATGTAAAATGCTTAGGCCAAACATGAATAAGTCTTAGCTTTACCTTACCTTGTTGTTAAAACTGAATCGAAAACACAAAACAAAGTACGGGTATATAAAGATGTTAACTTAGTACTCGTGATATTAAATACTACTGAACTGTTCTTGCCGGAATAACGTACAACTGGCGTCAATCGGTCAACCAAGCATATAGCTAGTACAGCAATGCCGGCTGCCTATATTTTTTTCTTCGCCTGTTTAGTGCCTGTTGTTAATACTTTTACTGCCTTAGATAGAGTTGTAACACTTTTTCGAGCGCATACTGATTCTTTAAATATTACAAGTACCCACCACATACATTGCAAAAAGAATTTGCTATTATAAACCAAAGCGTCGCGAGGTCGATAAGCTTAAACTGTTAAAGATTTTTATTTTATTTTTCACAATTCACTTTTCCTAACAGTATTTTCGTATATCTATTACCCTATGTAATTGAAAATAATGATTCCGATATACGATGTACTGAAGAAAACCTTAGTGTCTATTTTTTTAATTTGCTGGAAGACCTTTCTGAAATGTAACGTAATTGATTTTTAATCATTGGCAAATTATTAAATTTTTTAAGAGGCATTATCTATATATGCCTATGCATAACTGAATACGGTTAAATAAGGCTTCTGAGTATTTAGACCTTAAACAACGATCTGACTACAGTAATAGAAGAATGTTACTTAGAGCAACTACCCAATCATATTGTTAGTCATTTTTGGTGACCGCGGAAATATTTCAAAGTTATTGAGGCCGCGCGAAGAAGTGTCCGGAATATTTTAGGATTTAATCACTATAATATTTTTACTCCGTAAATCTCCTCGGCAGTTTTCTGACGCATACAAAAAAATCCGAGTTCTCTTACGGACGCACTGATGCTCGGTCAATTAATAACTTCATCTCAGAGAACTCTAATGCTAATGCATTCAAAATTATATCACCTATCATACTACGTCTTAACGCAAAGGTACAAAGGGCAATTTATCATTTACCTAAACAGCCATCATCCTCCACCTAGACCGCATGCAATCTCAAGCTGTGCTGAATGTGACGTTATCCTTTGGAAAACTGCTTACTGCTAATCTATTATATTTAAGGGCATATATGCGCTTTGGTTTAAGTAACTGCAGTACTTACCTATTTTTGTAGAAACATTTAATCCTCAACTTTGCGGTATGTATGCAATAGCGTTAAAATGACACGGAAAGTTAATTATATAGTTTTATTTTACAGCGAAAGTTTTATTAGCTTGACTTTTAATTCCTCTTAAATCGTGTGATTTAGTATTCCTGCATGCAGGTTTAGGTATGCTTTAGCAAAAAGTTTACGACTTTCAGCGAAGCTCAGGATTTAAAGAAAATTTTATCACATAATAGAGTTTTACTTAATATTTTCTACAATATAGGTAATATATAAGCTGTAGAACAATCAATCATTAGATTTGTTAATAGTAGGTACTTCTGTACTTTGACATAAAAGAGAGTAAGTAATGAAAAAATATCGTTACCCATAACTCACGCAAGCTGACCTGCTTATACATAATTTGCTTCGGGTAGTATTTATATTAACATTCATATTAATAGAAAATATATGGTTAATATAATATTCAAACACTATTGGATAATAATATTTAAAGTCTTAATTTGTGTGAAAATTATTGCTTTATAAAAAAACTTTGCAGTCATTGTGCTAGGCACTCATTGACGCTAATAATGAAACGATGGAAAGCCCTTTTGTGAAGGCTGTACTGTCCATTTATACACGTCATATCAGTGTTCATGTCGCATGTTATTATTGAAGAGGTTTGAAGCGTATGCTGCCTCCGTTGCGACACTGCAGACTAGTGGCCTACCAAAATTTCGGAAGACTTGTCTTGTCTTCAACGACTGGTATCTATTATTGTTATTATTATCTCTTTGATCTAAACGTTCATACAGCAAGTTGTAAGTAGAATCGGTAATTTGGAATTCTTGAAAGCTTGCGGGACACATGTCTATAAGGTAGAGACTGCATTGAGACACTTCAATAATCAGAGATTTGATAAACATAGCGGAGATACCATCCTCGACTGCTTAATTCTAATACATCCGAAGATGATCCCCGCCGAAGATGATCCCTCGCCATATGATAAGAAAATAATGTATTGGAAACTAAATAATGACGGTAATCACTTACCATGAGATAATGGTCTGCTTGGTTGTTTGGCTATTGACATAAAAGAAAATAAAAAAAAGTTGGGTTCAGAGCAAGAAAATTGTTTAAATTGTGTAAAGATACTTACTGCTCTTGAAATGGGCCGTCGATAAATGGCAAAAGAATTGTAGGCAAAATTGGCATGAGCAGCTGAGATTGTAGAGAGATATGGCTCCAATTGCACCCTCTAGAGCCAATTGAACTTCCTTGAGCCGTTTTCCTCGTAAATATGCCATTAAACACTTTTACCTCCGTATATAGTTATTCCAGTCTGGGTGCACTCTGTTTAGGCACGCACAAAGGCCTGTTCCTACTTCTTACAGACGATGAGGAAGATAGGGTTATCTGCCAGCATTTGAGTTCTAGGTGAGGCTACTTACTGAAATCTCGCCACAAGCTGTCCTGTGGGCTGGGGGTTTATTTATAGCATCGAACGCTAACTACAAGAGCCGACGGCTTATTGTGTCCTCAGATGTAGGGAATTTTATGGATGTAACTACCTCCTACGCTAAAAGTTGCTTAATTCTGGCGGCCTGTGAGATATGAGGTTCCATAGATAAGGAACACTGCGAACAATAGAGGTGCAATTATGAAATTATAATGCTATTATATTTATTTACATATTACACGATAGTACTGTAATGTAATCATTTCCATAGAGAATGCTTTAACATTTAAACCACAAAATTAACATAAACGATTCGACACACAATTGGTTAGCTTTGTGTTATGTTCGTGCTGAAAATAATAATGGTATGTACTGAATATAGTGTATTAAGGAAGCTTCAATTTATTAATTACAGTGTAAGTTAATTAAAGTCTGTAGGTCCTTCAAGACTTTGGAATGGCAAATGTACCTACTTCGGTAAACACTTTTTATTAAAGTAAATCATTTAAATATAATCAATTAACGAAACATTTTATTCTAGTTATCAGTAGGTAAGTGAAATCCGCCTTCACTTTTTTCAGAAAATATGACTCTTATGCCCACAATATATAGAACTCCACCCTCTTTTGTATCTAAATGTTAAAAAAATTCATGTTTACCATATACGAGATAGTTACTTATTTACATCTAAAGTTGACTGCTTTATCACTTTCTATTGGTTATTGCATCTAAAAACAGACAGTGTCCTTATCTATATTATATACTTACTTCGGTATCCAATGGTCATCAAACAAGTTCGTAACGCTGCCGAAACATACCTTAATACAAGAAAATTATTATTAGTAGTTTTTGTAGGACATAAATTTGGAAGAACGAGGAGGTCTCCGGAGGAGAAGGTGAGAATCCCCGCTGTTTTATATAGCTATTGCCACTTGAAATTACAGCATTTCATTGGCAGACTGAATAAGATACCGTTTTTATATAAATATTTGAAACTTGGAACATGGACAATTATTACAATTTAAATAGGTATGTTTGGAAGTTTTTAGTTTTAAATCTGCCTTTATTACTGAGTATGCGATTGTATTTTTATCATGCGTAATATCCTAAATAAATAAAGAAAAAAACTCTAATGAATGTAGTTATTAACCTATTGCTACTTATTTTCCCGCAGTCAATGTTAAACAAACTTAATCTTACGAAATAAATTTCCTTATGTTTGACTTGCCGTATAGGTAACGTTGTATAATAGTACACAATTAAAATTATGTCAAAGGATTGAACTAGTAATCAATTTAGCGGCCAATAATAGAAGCTTATTTCCCCCGACCCATCGTATAATAAAGCGAGGGATTACCACTCGTGTGGCCCTCAACTTAAGAGTTAATATTAGATGGAGTAATTACCACCATTGACGGCAGTGTCAGGAACTGAGTGACACGAGTGTCATAATATTGCGCATCCGGTTTCTGATTGGTTGCCGGCGAAGGGAAGATAAGCGCCGCCCATCTGGGTGACACGCCCTGCGTTACCATCTCATGATCTTACAGCAGTCGTTGCTATGCAACCATCTTATTGATGTACTATAACACGTTGCTACCGTCCGCCCAAGAACAGACAGTAATAACGATTCCATAAATCTTAATCTAACTACGCACGTATTTCGGACTTTACGGTATCTTTTATTAAAACATTTTTTTGCCTCTTAATACCATTTTATAGATTACTTTTTGATGTCGGTATAATTTTTTTCATAAATATTTTTATTTTACAGACACGTATAGGGTACCTAAGATGCAGTAAGTAGCTTAATGTAGATATCTATAACGTATAGAGTAGTAGTGGGCTAGTGGTGTGAACACAGCTCCGCGCACTGGAGTCTCGATTTCAAATCTTGCGAGCACCTCTTAATGTATCAAAAGTGCGTATTACATGTAAATTATCATTTGTATACCTGTGAGAAACCTGCATACCTAAGTGCTAGTAATTCTCCATAACTATCTCAAAGGTATGTAAAGCTTGCCAACGCACTCTTGACTGTGACTCCTCACATTGTGAAATGAGACCCGATCCCAGCAGTGGAACAAAATAGGTTGGAATAATAAATAATCATTTTAAATGAAGATTCAAAATTAACATCATGTCTCTATTACCTGAAAAGACGTAAGTATCCAAAGTATCCATCGGAGTCTTCGCTAACCAACAAATTATGCGCAGATAATGAATTATTTCATTTATAGGAATATGTTAGCCCGGTGGACGTTTTTCTATGATATATTCCCCTCAGGTTTAATCGCAGGGCCTTCTATTCGGGCCAGTTGTAAATCGTAACCATTTCGAGATCTACTTATTTATACACAAAATTTCATAAAAATAAGTCCAGCCGTTAGGAGTTCTACCTACTACATACGGACAGAAGAATTATGTATTACTTACAAAGATAAACAAGAAATATAATACAATGAATTACATTCAGTTTTTTCTCGTTATAATAACTACGGATTATTGGTGATACGCTGAATTTTTTTTTTAGGGTGGTTGCGTAACGAACGCGCTCAACACGCCACTAATGAGATCAAGGCCGAAGGAAAACTATAAACCAAAATAATAAACGTTCATTCAAACGACAATGGAAATTTGACCCAAATAAACAACAAAGTATTGTGGGTTTACCCGACTATTAAGTAAATAATTGGATTATGTTTATTGCGTTCGAAAGAAAGAACAAACCTTTGTACTTTGATTTCGTCTACGATAATAAACAAGTAGAAATTCAATCATTGTTAGAATAAATACGTGTAGGTACCTACTACTATAACCTTTATTAGATATTGGCAATGTTTTAACTGAACCTTTTATAGGATTCTCTGTATTGCGGGTGGCATGGTCAGTACCAACTAGGCTACGGGGTGATCCGAAACTTTTTTTACTTAACTAGTTGATAAACGAACCCATGAGTAACTATTGCCTATGAACTTCAGTAATACCAAGGGCATCACCGCATTATTATCGACCGAAAAGGAAGCGGTAGACCTGCATTACAACTGGCTCTCCGACACTGGGACCGAAACACGTATGAAACATTTCACGGTCGATATTAGAAGGATGGCGGTAGCTAGCCGGCGGGAAAAATATTTTACCAGCCTGCAAGTAGTACTGATGCGTACTAGTCCCTAACTAAATAAGGTAGGGGTAACTAGCAGAAATAAAATACTAATGGACTGTGATCAGCTGATATTAATATTTGAGGAGTCGCGAGTAAATAAGACGTGCAGGTGCTCTGAGCGCTGTGAGATCACTGTCCGGCGGAGCTCCGTCGAATGCGCTCCTCATGCTGCGGA
>DWPT01007882.1:0-10531 GCA_018251895.1 Agathymus mariae mariae
GATTGCTGATGTCCATGGGGGACGGTGACCACTTACCATCAGGTGGCTCGGCTGCTCGGTTGTCGGCAATTTGTAAAATAAAAAAAAAAAAAAACACCGCTATGGGTTGACTGGCAGAGTATGCCATCAGGCATTAAGTCCACCCATTATAGTCTTGTTTGTAGGTTTGTAGGTATGATTTGAATAAATTACGTTATTTCAGGTAATAGATATTTTTTTACAATACTGAAAATTGTATGAATATACAGTAATGTAACTAGAAAAGAAGAGAAAAGAAGAAGAAGCAGTATATTTTCGACATTTGAACACATTAAGACGACCGATAGCCCCGTTGGTAGTAACCCTGCCTGCCGAGTGAAGGGTCCGGGTTCGATTCCTAGTCGGGGTAGACATTATTTTATATGATAGATAAATGTTTGTTCTCTGGTCATGGGTGTTTGTAATGTTATATTTGTGTATGTCCATGCCACCCGCAACACAGGAATCCTAGTGCGGAGTTGAGTGTATAAACGTTTATAATTATTTATTTATTAATCGATTGGAAAAAAAGATACAAAAATAAGATCAAAAGCAGAAAATAATATTAAAACAGCCTGCTGCATTCATGATAGAACCGGTATGTGCTAATAAAAATAAAATAAACTTTTACACACTCACACCCCCGCACTAGGATTTCCTGTCTAATGTGGAACAAAAACCTAAAGAAAAACTTCTCCAAATTGTAAGTCTTTTTTACAACGATAAATAAATTGGATCGACAGTACTGCTAGCATTAAATATAAGCAAAACATAAGTTTCTTTTAATAAATGCAATATGTAGCACTGTAGCTTCTACACACCAATAATCCAAATATCTCCCCGTGGAGTATCAAAACTGTCGCGTATAACTTTCGCAGCAAAATATTCGTTCATAGCTTCTGTGTTTCTTCTGACAACTCCAGGGGCAGGTAACGGAAATTGGGTAGAGATAACACCTGCTTGTTACTTCAGTTTTTTTCTATTAATCACGTAATAATATCATGAATATATCTACAAATAAATTATTAAATCACTTTTTGTCACTGCTTTTACGCTTCGATCTTAAGTCAACATATAATACACTTTTTGATATGGTTTTTGTTACAAAATAGGTTTTATTGTATAATAAAAAAACCTTCCAAAATCAGTATTTTTTAAACTATTTATTCACTTTAAATTATTTATCAAATTGTTTTTATTTTTTATTTCTACCTAAATTGTGGGGCTTGTTTGTAATAGTTTCAAGTAAAATATGAAGTTTAGTATTAAACCAGCAATGTACAACAAAAACTTATATTTTTGTTTTTCACTGTAGTTCGATGCGCACGTTGGCTTTATCTGTAACTATTCATGTAATTCTCAATCAATCTCCAGTAATATTTACGGCCTTATCACCACGCCTGCTAGTTCTGACTAAAATTAAATGAAATAATATTTATTCGACTTGGTTTTTACAAACACTTTTCGAACGTCAAAATACGCCATCGCTTCAACAGATTCTTACCGTTAGTGGTCCCAGAAGAAAAAGCGGCAAGAAATTCCCAAGGAGATTTTTGTTCCTACATTGATTAAACTCATGTCCAAGCAGTCCTACCTTGAAAGTAATCATCAAAATTGTAATAATCTTCCCCTCGCATAAGAATGCTTTTCACGTGAGTTTTCAATATGGCATTTCTATCAGTTGTAATGGAATTTTATCATAAATATTTACACATCTACCCATGAAAGAGCCACCAGTTTTGCTTATTCTGAAATTTGGATCAGTCAGTTTAACCTTATTCCTAGTATTAATATTGTGTGCATTACTCTTCCTAAGAAAACTATCAGAGTGTTTTTAACGTACATAATATTATCTAAAATATATTGAGATACAACAGTTAATATATCAACTTCTTTAAAGAGGTCTCTAAGGGAATCCCTAGGACTGAGGTTGTAAATGGCGCGTACTGCTCTTTTCTGTAATAAAAGACCAGATTGCTAATAAAAGTGCTTAAAGCCATACTAAATATTATAAAAATAACGAAGACATACAAAATTGCTCTCCTTCAGGGCCGGCGATGCATTGGCGCCTCCTCTCGGTGGCACATATCCATAGACGACGATGCCTGCTTGACAGTGCTGAACTTAATAAATAAAAAAATTCTGTCGGAATAGAATTAGAACATTTCATCGTAACATCATGCGCTATCGGCGACGTACTAAAACATCAAGTAATTAGTAAAAGTGACTCGCATTTTACTAAACCATTTGTTATTATCAAATGAAACTATTAATATTACTTAGTAATATTAGATAAGTGAAGGAAATTGTTACCTCATGTTTTTATTTTAAAAATTACTTTAGTTTTTCTTGTATTTTACGTCTCTAACTGCCTAGTCTGTTTCGCTGGAAATAAAATGATAAGATTTTTATGAAAAAACTGTGGTAGTCCAGTGGTTTGAACGTTGGCCTCTCGCACGAGAGATTCTGGTTCGAATGCTGTGCGCACTCATAATATTTAACATTATGCGTGTATTACCAATTAATTATGACTTGAAAAAAATGTAGTGAAAGAAAATGTCGTTAGGAAATCTGCATAATTGAGAGCAGTACAACATCATGCTCTCAAAGGTGTGTGAAATCTATCAACCCGCACTTGGTCAGTGTGGCAGATTATGGCTTTTACCCCTTTCATTGTAAATGGAAACTCGAGCCGGCAGTGAGATAACTAAGGAATGTAATGATAATATTTTTCAAAAGAGACACGCCTTTATTTTCGATGAATAAGCAATGCGTAGACGTATATTAAGTATAAAAAAAAATACATGTATTATAGTATAACCATATCAGACATTACTTCAGTTGGATTTCACCAATATACGATCATAATTACTCTCGTAAAATTGTTCACAACAATTTTACAACATTATACATAAAATATCTGGTTATAATAATTTGTCACTCTACTAATTAAGGGAATCGTTCCTAAATAATCTGTCAATCGAACGGCAAAATAAGTAGGAAAAGTAGCCGCAGAAGTTGATTTAAATTTCGAATCATCATTATTAAAGTTTATCTTTAGATATATATATATACATCTTATACCGATTTAACAGAGCCGAATCTATACATCATTTTATTTAAAGTTCCAATAATACTTGACATATTTATAACTAATATTACGTGACTATATCAAGGGTCTTTTTTAACACCAACCTTCGTAAATATGTTTCTAAAAAAGACAGATAACTAAAAAGAAAAACAGTCTTCGATATCAGAGGCCGTATACGTAACAATTGTTTGAAAGCAAGAGGAGGTTGATACTATTAATATAAACTTGAATGAACCTAGACAGAACTGTCAGTAATTTTTTACAAGCACGGTTTTCCACCTACTTCATTCCGAATTGAACGTTACAAGAGCCAGTGTAATTAGCGGTTGGCGGTAGTTTATTAACTGCTCCGCTCCACTCGAGTGTCGAGTCACGTAGCGACTTCAAACAGAAAGGGTTTTTACCAGTTTTCTTTCGTGAGGGAGGCCTGTCCCTATATATTATGTCACAAACTCATTAAGAGTCAACCTTTAATTATGCGTTAAAATAGACTCATTAACTATAGGCTGACTCATCGTTATGCAATTTGTAAAGGAAAAATATGGAATTTCTGCATTGCTCATTCATATACGTAAACATGAGTTTTGGGAACATTTTTGAAAAGTTATTTTACATATACATTTATTTTTACATATTTATATTTTTTACGTTTTAGTTAAAGGCAGAAAAACACCATTTCACGCGTTGAACACAATACCAGGGATGTCAATGATGTGTTGGTGATCAAGAAGGATGCAAATAGGGCTCTTGTTTAATTGACTCTCCATCGGATAACCGAAAATGTTAAATAGATAATTTTGCGATTTATTCTTAGAAAAAACAAGAAGATAGCATATACCGTACCATCAGGCATAATTACCGTTAGGGTTGAACTGGGTAATAGAAAGTCCAGTGACTTCCACAAGAAAGGATCCAACGGCATTCCTTCTCGTCCGTTGTTCACCACAAACATTCGTTTCGGTTCAGGGATGGAAGCAGCTGTTTAGACCCCCTATTGTGTATTTGGTAACTTTAAATAAAAAAATCAATATAAATCTATTAGCATACATTAAAAGAGCCAACGAGAAAAAAATTAAAAGCCTTTCCAAATGTTTTCCAGAGATCCATTAGTCAAACTTTATGAAAAGCATTGTAACTCCAGGCGAAAACCTTAAGCCTGTGTGCCAGTCATTTGCCTAATGGCGCGTTCTCACCGCGAGCATCCACACCTTGGCCAAATACACAAATGGATGTAGCTTCTGACAATTTGAAATTTATAAATTATAGTTATCGAAATGTGAAAAGTTGTCTGTCTGGCTATGAAAGTAAAAATGAATTGATGTGCCATTGTACTAGTGGGTAACAAAAACGAAAAAAGATCCTTATGTTAATGACATCATTTTTTTTTCAGTTTCGTTAGCTGTTGGAGCTTATTCTGTTGAACTTTAAATAAACCTATCTTAAAAATAAGTAAAGGTATTACTATGTAAATAATCGAGTTATTTGTGTAAAAGACAGATGCACTACGCACACTAATATGCTCACTAAACCTTGATCTGCGTACAGTCGAAACATCCAGATCTCATTAATTTAAAGGATAAAATTCAATATTAAACTGTGAGGGAAAATCGTATGTCCTAAGGCTAGTAACTTGAGCATACATTTAAAATGAAAAGAATAAAGGAGTATTGAAATAGATGAATAGAAAATCTGTTTATTTCTAAAGTAAAATAAAATCGCGGGTGCCTCAGTTGAAGCCACACAAAGGCTCCAAATATCGGGATGAGTTTTCACCCATAACTTATCCGAAGGTCTATTATTTAATACATTGTATTATTAAAAAGATTCAACCAATCTATCTTGCTGAAAAGATTCTCTTGTAGTTACAGCTGCTATAAAACATGTAAGTAAAAATGAGATCATGCAAACATACGCCATATTAGAATGAACGAAATTTTATTTGCTTATAATAAACGTGTATATCAACTTCCTGCTTATTTGCTTACGGAGGAGATAAAAAATCGCATTCACAAGAAAGTTGCTGCCAGGTCTAAATATAAGTCTAATTCCAGAGACAGAAATCGGAAGAAGAATCAGTCAGCAAAAACCGTTGCAATATAGTACATAAAGGTGCTCAACGACGACATATCCATAACTCCCAAGAGTTTCATAAGAGTCTGCAAATTTCTATAGTCTGTAGGAGTTGGGAAATCACGGGATACCTCTCTCCAATATAATTTAGACTTCGATTGCCTTAAAGAGCATTATATTCCTTTTCTCAGCGCATTAATAAAGATGGTAAAAAAAACTTTGTCTTTTGTCTTTCTACTATTCCCACTTCTGACCACCAATCTTCTAATTTTTAGTCATTTTCCTGATCGTGATGTTGAGAAGTGCATTATGTCAATACATTCGGATGCAGTTGGTGAGGATTGTATAAGTCGTAAAATGATAATCTTTGACACCATACAATCTGTTATAACATTCATTTTAAATAATTTTATATGTATATTCGGGTCTATTTCCTACATCCTGGAAAGATGCTCAAATTACTCGTTTACCCAAAAAAGGAAACCCTAAAACATTTTCTGACTACAGACCTATTTCAATTCTCCCATTCCTCTCCAATGTAATTGAGGTCACGGATACTGTTGTCCCTTCCGTGGTCGTTGGCTGGCAGGTTCGGGCTAGTCCTAGCTGCTCATGGCCCCGGAAGAGCCCCCTTTTAGTCGCGGCTCTTACGACAGAAAGGGGATACCGTAGCCCTATTCTGGTTCCGAGCTACAGAGACGGTGGCTGGGCATGTTTATCTGCGCTCACCGCGGCGCTTTCATCTCCGAACGAAGTCGGATCGTTCTCTAGTCTGTTCGGTGTCCTCCTTTGCAAGCATGATGCGGTCGCAAAATGCTGCCACGCAATCCCAAACTTCGCCGAAACGACGCATCGCTGAAACGACAGCCTCCAGCGAGAGTTCTGGCCCTATTGTTCATACTAGGATCCGCCGCTCTGACTGCCACGCTGAGCAGACTTCGAGCGTATACTGCGCGTGGCAATGCGCTGTTGCCTCCTTGTCTATTCGATTCAGACACTCATCGAAGCAGCCATGTAGTTTACGTCTCGTCAGCCAGGCACTAAAGCTGGAACGTTAACGGAACCTATTATAACTGGTCACAAATATGTGCTGGTGTACCACAAGGTGGCGTGTTGTCTCCTCTACTGTTTTCTAGTTGTGTGTGTTCTTGTTTCCCTATACTATCTATATGTTATAGACTTTCAGATTTACCAACGAGTTACACTTTTAGATTTCCCTAAAGCTGTAGATAATTTAGCCAGAGATCTAAAGTGTATTTCGGACTGGACCATTTCAAACGGCACTAGCATAAATCCTTCTAAAACATAAGTTATTATAAGAGGTGTTTCAAAACTTTTAGCAAGACTAGGTTGAGTAAATTTACCACCAGTAATTTTTAACGGGCTCAAAATCCCTTTCAATTATACTATTAAAAATGTAGGCTCGGTTATAGATTGATCCGCAGATTAACTGAGTCAGTAAGAACTCTTTGTTGTTGTTGTTGTTGTTGTTGTTGTTGTTGTAGGAGTAAAAGAACGTTTTAAATTTACCTTTCAGATCCATAATAATTTTTTTTCGTTCCTCTAATAACTTTTCCCTCCTGATACCAGTTAATTTTTCCTCTCTTTACTCTAGAATCTTTGCCGCTGTTGCTGTATGTTTTTGTGAATCTCTTCCCATTAAAATACATCGTGCCAGTCATATGCTGGTTTAAAAAAAAGGTTAAAGAATTTTATCTTTTTATGTCAAACCTTTCTTCTTTAATCAATACTGCTTTTGTTATCAGCTAATTTCTGTTATCACTGTTAACTTTTCGACGTTGTAATCTTATTTTGCATATAATTGTATATATATATACTTATATAACTACGCTCTAGAGTCTCATGGTGACCACGATTCTTTTGATAAAATTTAAACAGAAAATAATAATATTTATACGTTTGAAAGTATATATTTCTATGATCATATATTCATAACTGATCTTTAAATACGTATACTCGTAGTACTTCCGTCGGACGTCATTAGACCTCGAGTCAACTAATGTAACTACGAGAGTATGTTTCACTATGGTTTTATTACTTGCCTATCAAGCAACCACCTTTCCTACTAAAATTAACTGTAAAATGTTTTTTTGTCTGTTTCTGCCATTTTTTATATCAATAGTCAAAACCACAACACTTTCTTTTCCCCCTTAATTTATTATAGAGATGTATATTGACTTAAAAATATAAATCGATCAGAAACGATTATTTCGTCATCATTCCTCACCATTAACTAAAATGGCATCTAAATCTAGAACTCTTATACTGTATTCTGTATTAAATGAACCAAACTTTGCATACAATGCTTTAGTCGTATGAAAATCTCTAGCGTAGCCATTGCGTGTAATCTATCATAAGACATTATGATGATAGCGTCGTTGAGATGAAATATTGTTTGTCAGCTTTTTCTAAGATAACGTTAAAACCACAGGGTGTGTCTCCAAACTTCACTAAGATGTGTGATTATGATATGAATAGGCATTAAAATATTATTCAGGGTAGGTCACAATAAATATATTCCTGTGGAATAAGATGTAACATTTAATTTTATAGAGATACCGGTTTCGGTTCTAAAATAAAAATATTAGATACAAACTTATATAAATTATATAGTTATTTAAATTTGTGATGTTCTTATCTCAGTCATATCGCACATAATTTGATTCTTCTATGGAATTGTTAAGTTTTACTTATATCGAAAATTAAAGCCTTTGAAGGCTGTTGTATTTAAAACTTTATACAGGACGTTTGGATATGGGCAGGCATGTGTAATCTAAGTTTAATCTTCGTGTTCCATTATTGATCTCGTGGTTGAGGTGCCTAAGCCTCCTGTCGGGGAAGCAATTATAATGGATTACTTACAGAGGTTATATAGGAACGATAATTCGTTAATTTGAGTTTCTTTTTTGTTTATATTCACGTAGAGGTCAACATTCTAAGAAATCAGGTTTTTGAACTTATATTTTCATGTTTATCCTGATCCGCTTCAGGAAATTTATATTTTTATTATTTAAATCAGTCTTTTATAAATTTTACATTTATACCTATTTATTTTATTATGGTACAGTTCTCGGAGTTGACGATGATCAATTATTAACGCCCCTACATATTGTTGTAGGGAGATATGTTAAAATATGGTAAGTATCTGATAATATATTCCGGAGATAAAAAGTGGAACTCCTCAACAGTTGGAAATAATTTACCTGGTTAAGTAGCATTACCACTGTAAAACCAGTTCATCATTGACCATTTCCGGGTCTGATGATGTATTTTGTAGATAAAGAATGCAACTGCTCGACTGATTCAATTAATACAAACGTGTTTTGAGCAGTTTTCTTTAAGTACCGGTTACATTAAACCTAATAAATACATTATTGACGTGTTAGCGTCTAAGAATCACCAGAAACTGAACTCACCTGGTATTAACATCACTTCTCAATGTCTATATTATATATATATTATATGATTACACTAAGATTAGACGACAGAAACTAATCAGTTGTGTTTTGGTCAGAGGTAGCGTTATTAATCAAGTAGGTACATGATCTGCTTGTCCAATTACATAATAACATTTACTAAGGTACGCATATTTAACTAGACGTATAGGATATATTGGAAATCTAAAACATACAAAAAAGCAAAAATTTATTTAAATAAACTGTATTATATGCACTACATGCAGAATTTGAGTCGGTGCCAAATAAAACAGAAAGTTGGCAGATACGCTTGGTTCAATCGCGCCACATCGGACTATCTTTTTAGTAGATTATATTTCGCTATTAATCAATGCGTTTTAATCGCTAAGTAACGTTGTGTTTTGGTCTTAACACAGGTTTTAACCAATTCAATATGTAGCGTATATAATAAGTTAGAATAATTTTGAAAAAGCTTTTTATCATAAATAAATTTATCTGTTTTTATTTCTCATCTTAATTAACATCTATTTTGAATTTCGTTTGTTTAAAAAAAGCGAAATATTCATTTTTAGACGCCTGCGCAAATCATGTTAATAATGGTGCTTCTATACTGCAGTTATAAAATGTTTTAAAAAAAGTGTTACTTAATATTAAGTCACAAATTGTAGCAAAAGGTACCAAATGTTTACATGTTATATAGTAATTAATAAAACATTAATGTTTATAATCAAATTTAAACAAATTATAATATTTGTTAAATGACATTACCACGAACGACTGTGCAACGTGCGGTGTGTAGCGCGGGGAGGAATCTTCTTTATTGTTGTGCATGATTCTAGCACAGTCGGCTAGTCAATCCGCTCGACATAGTACAGTGACATATAAACAGTGTTCTAACCTACGTTGGAAAATAGGTCCAGAAAATCCAGATGTTATGTTTTTAGAGAAACATAACAAATTAAAATATATATTGCGCAAATGTTATTCGGTGTATTCGTTTTAGAGTTGATGAGATAAAAACAATCAGACATTCAGACAAAAAATATTGTATTCGGATACATATCAAGTACCTAACATGTAGCAACTGCGTCAAACTATAGGAAATAACGTACATTTCTACTCGTAGCCAAAGGACTGAGTTTTCGACTCGGAAGTGGCCAAAATATAAAGGGAGTATGAGAAAATTACAGGCCCAAAAAGTAATACAGGATATTTTGTAGTTAGCAAAAGTGAACACACATATCAGCAATATATCAATAGGAACATTTTTAATAATAGACGAGGTTTTAAATAAAACAGTCGAGTTAAAAATTGCCTTGGTTTCTTAACAAGCACTTACATCTATTGTAATATCTACATTGTTTTCGTATTAGTACCCGACAAACGAGCAGACGAGCCACCTAAGTAAGTGGTCACCGTCACCCATGGATATCAGCAAGCCAAACGATATCATTGTTGCGTTGCCGGCCAAGATATGGGAAGAAAGAAAGTACTGGGTCTCAAGCCCCCAGCCGGAACACGGCGAGTCGTTTGGTGGCTAACTCAAGCAGGAGGGTGGTAGCTAGCCAGGCAGGCTTCACGAAAAGATAACAATACCAATAATAAATTACACGAAGCCCTACCACTAAGCAGGTTGGCTTCTGTCGCCTCTTACGAGACCCTGTTCTGCCAGCATGGGATTGGGAGGAGTATTCTAGGCTTCCCCAATACGGCCGACATTAAATTATAAATGTCACATACAAATAGGTTTTACAACTTCTGGCTTTATAGACAAACATATTATTTATTGACTTCTATATCGATAACTATGGTTGGACAGGGGGCTACAAACTTCAAACAATTACAACAGATAATAGAGACAGATTACTTCAGACTTCAACAAAATTGTCAACTCATCATAAGACCCTAACAGTCC
>DWPT01007883.1:0-10531 GCA_018251895.1 Agathymus mariae mariae
ACGTCCAAATTTGTTATGTATGTTTGTATATATATATATATATATATATATATATATATAAATATGTCCTAGATCGTCAAGTATACATGATGTCGGTGAGCGCGCGTTGAACTCTTTATGAAAGTCGAGTTCCGCGCCAATACTACTCGAGGGCTTTAATCAACTAAATGGCGTTATCTATCTGTTGAAAGCACATCGTGCATTCTACTCAAACTTACAATTTCTTATGCAATTTTAAGCTAGTAATGTATGAATATTGTAAATACTTTCACGCGTAACGGTCTTAGAACAATTTTTTAGTTTATAGCAAAGCCTTACTTCACTACACTTTCTCGAAGCCCTTTCTAGGATAGGGCATTTAACTACAATGTTAATCGATTGATTCCAGAACATATTACTCTAAAACTTATTTCAATTGATTGATATATTTTTAAAGTACCGAATTAAATATCCATTAATGTATTAAAGCTTTTGTAGGATTTTTGAGGAAAGGCATGTCTAAAAAATATATCATATCCGACGCAACAATATGAAATGATGACATATATTTTAATAATAATTATGTACGAAATAAAGTTCATCTTCCCCGATGGCGTGTAATTTACCACAATAATGCTTTCATAAAATAGCATTAATTGCAACTATATAGAGCTGAATTTCCCGTAAAGAAAATGTGAAATAATTTTGCTTGAAAATTTTTCCTTAGAGTCCGCCTACAATCTCAACTCACGTCATGAACTTGTGTCAATAAAGTACATTAAGTTAAGACTAAATTGCGTTATAAATTTGGTATGCGAAACCTTTCATTACTGTTCTGGTGAACCGAACTGAGTACCAAACGAAGTAGGTTGAGTACCACTAAAACTTTAGCTTTAATTAGACTATTTATGTAAAATTAGTTTTACCACGTCCCCTTTTTATGCTACAATTTATAACTTAACAAATTTTAGCATCACATGAAATATATATCGTTAATTTTGTAAAAAAAAAGGGGAAAACATACTGCTTATATTTATTTACACGCCGTGAGCGGGATAAGGCAAAACACAAATTTTAGTACTGCGTTATTCGATAATATAAAATGGTTTTACCATTTTGCTGGGCAAAATAGCTATCAATCATTATTTTACATTTTTCAAAATTTTAGGCCAGCTTACTGATCACTGTAAAATTAAAGATTCCATACGGAATAAAAATTTCTATAATATTTTGACGAATCAAGCAATTGATTTTATATCCCTTTATATTATGTAATTATAATGATAATGTGTATAAAATTTTTGCCTAAACACTGCAATGAATTTATGAAAACTCCGCTTTTATTTTTTTCAAGGGCAATTTTCCAAGACGAACGATTCTAGGTTATTTCTAAATCTTATCCACTAAATTTCTATAACAGTCATAGGACTTCTGGCAACCCCGAGATTTCATATGACCACATCGATGCGTCCTGTTATGTCCAGTCGATTCGTCCTCGGAGGAATATACAAAGTCCCCTACGAATGTTACCTACTACTGAAACATCACTTACTTAATTTAAATTAAATGAGACAGGTAAGTATTATTGAATATTGATATAATATGTACACGGCAAAGAGTTTCACTACGACGTCGTATTGCCTTTCCAATCCGGCTGGTGTTCAGAGGTAACAAAGGGCCTTCGAACCACTTGACTTCATTGTGGTGGCACAATGACGTTTTGATTTGATCTATTGTGATAGCAGGTACTGGCCACTGTGTACGCCGCCCTTACACGTGAATTGTGTAATAGACACTCTCCATCTCACCGGATAACATAAATAGGAACAATTGTAGTTCGTTTAAAATACTAGAACTTTATAATTACATTTAAATGTTAGGATGGTGCATTATTACATATTGATGTCACATGACCAAATGTCAAGATTTTGCATAAAAGAGCTTTAAATTTTATATGTATTTTAATATTAAATACTATACTGGCACAAAATCAGTACATTGAATATTTTTAAAAAGTTGTAATTGGTATCGAGGTAACGGCTGTTATTTTTTTATCTGTCTGTGCATGTATGAGGTGTAAACCACTGTTCTGATTTACATGTTTTTTGGCATATTTGTAGCTTATATTATGGTACATAATCTAGGATACTTTTCATTGGGGTTCATGGATATGTTCCCCTGGACTATGGTATAAAAGTTAGTTTGTTAGAGGGCAGTAAACAATGTTTTGAATGTTTTAATGTAGATATATTTTATGTTAATTATGATTCTAATTCAAACACCTAGACTTCAAAGAACTAGTAACTCAAAACAATAAAATGTATTAAATTGTCGATAAAAGTTAATAGTTAATAATCGTTTTGGGTTTGGCAAATAGCACTTTATTTGTAAACGTAAGACAAGTTTCTAAAATGAAGTGAAGACAGATTAGTAGTATTATATATACTTACCTAATTTAAGACTAACATTTTTAAATTTAAAGTACATTACAAAATATATTTAGTTACTAATATAATATATTAATGACATGGGAATTAAGTTTTAAGCATTATTTGTAAGTTGAACCGTAATTCCCAAGATATAAAATATATAATATATTATACATACATATACATACGAAAGGACCAATTGAAATGTATAATTAAAGCGGACAATGATACAATTATTGTTTGTGTATTACATCGTTGGATATCTAATAAGTGGCATTGATAGTATAATTTATATAGTTTTGGATAAATCGGCAGGCCTACAAGTTTCTGGAGTTGCTCGTCAATTAGCCGGCTATCTAAGACGGCGCGGGTCGGGTGTGCAGGGAAGTCAACGGCTCAACTACTGCGAACTAGAGGCGACGACTGCAGTCTTGTAATTACTGCTTGCGAAATTGATGCACCGAAACTTTGATCAAATGAAACCATAGCTTGAAGTTTCTTACATAGCACTAACAACTTGCTTTCTGATGTCTCCACTAAACAGCCAAGGGTTCGTTTGACTTTTAAAACAACTTTTAAACGAAATTATAGCTTTCTATGTTATGTTACTTCTAACTAATATAATTTCATTTTAATAAGGGTATTTAACGATATTGTGCAAATGGAGGAAACGTCGTTAATGCGCGGATATCTGTCGCTATTTGTGTAACAATAAAGCATGAACTGGCTCGGGGCCAAAGACATTCAATCGGAGCAGTGTATCTAGGTACGTGACTATTACAATGATAATTTATTACAATCACTTTAGTGGTGTAAACGTTATAGAACTATAATTAATACAGGAATACAACGAACCTTCGTCGAGAAGCCACGATCGCACACTGTGCATTTAAACGGCCGCTCCTTGGTATGGCTGCGGTAGTGAATCTCTAGCGCAGAGTTGCAGGCGAAAGTCTTGTAGCAGATGTTACAGGTCGTGTTGCCGCGCACTGTGTACAAATAAATCCGCTGTTCAATGACACTTTTAGTTTAGGATCAGAACATGTAATGTTTTAGTAATTTTAAATATATCTACTCTCAAACGGGTTAATTAACGAATAAGCGTGGTATCGAGCGCCCGGCACGTGAGTTATTATTAGTTTACAGTGAAGGAAACATCGAAGGGAACGGAAACGGACGACCGGGGCGGACGAAAATCATAAGATCCCGCTATCGCATACCTGCGGGAGGAAACGCAAGTCCAAGCGGGCTGAAGGGCGATCCACCGAGAGCCCCGAGCGCAGCGAGCGGCGTGGGCGGCGACGGCAGCGGAGAATGCTGCGGCAGCCGCGGCGGTGTGGACAGCGCCGACAGCGCCGGGGATGGCGGCGAGGCCCGTGCGCTCCGCCCGCTCTCCGAACCTGTCGCCGATGGGAGGGAAGCCGTTGTGGTGATGGTTTTTACTTCGCATTCGGACGCCGAGGCGCAGACGGAGAGCGGCGAAGTTCGACGATCCTTTAAATCAGAGTCGTCGTCGAACTCCCGAGTGGCGGGCTCGCGCTCGTCCCGGCCGCTCTCATCGTCGGTTCCGCGGGAGTCCGCCCGTCGGTCGCCGGGAGTAGAAGGAGTGGGGAACAAAGAGGGTGGGGCGGGATGATATGAAGGATAATCGCTAACGTCTGACCCGTTGTTAAAATGTGGAAAATCTATAATTTCACTCTTTTGGACTTCTTCATAGGGAATATTGAGACGTTCTCCTGTGTGGAGGCGTATATGCTGATGTAATATTGTTGGATCGGCGTACCTTTTGTGGCAAACTGGACATTGATGCAACAGCTGTGACGGAGGTTTGATACGGTGAACGCCCATATGCGTTTTTAAGTTGCCTTTGGTAGTAAATGCACGGCCACATAACTTACAACGAAAGGGTCTTTCACCAGTATGAGTTCTATAATGCATTTGTAAAGCACTTTTACAAGAAAGAACACGATGACAGACGATGCATTCATTGGGATCGGATACTTTGTTGTCAATATTATCTACCAATTGTTGTAATTTTGATGTTTCTGACGTTTTCGTGATTTCTATTAAGCTTTCCCATGAATTATCATTGCTGCCAGGGCGGGGTAAAAGTGAGTTGTAATATGAAGGGTCCCGAGATATATCTGGTTCTAGAATATTGGAAGTAATATTATGGAAAGGAGCGAAATTTTCTGAGGTAACACTACTTGGCGGAGATTGTGGGAATAAAGGATAAGAAGGAAATGTACGTAGTCCCGTTGCAATTGAAATTGGTCCAGATATCGATGAGTTCTTACTTGATAGATTTTCCGGTTGATCTGGATCAGGCTTCACGTGCGGACTTTCTCTGCCGATTTGGTCTTCGTTGCTGTACTTGGAATCCATGCTGCCATCATCATACGGCGACGTTGAAGGATATCGATCTTGTTCAGCATCTTGGCCTGCATCATTTTCATCTGGTTCGCGTTTAGGCGTTATCCGATCATTTTCTTCTAAACTGGAATCTCGTTGACAATCTTCATCTTGTGGTTCAGATTTAAATATATCTGGTGCTGATCGAGAAGGACTAGGGGCCGAAGGTTTACTGAGATCTGCTGGCGTGTCTTGTTCTTCTCGCATGGCGAAAAGTGGATGAGGTGGCAATGGTTTATCTCCCAATGGACGAGGTGGAAGTAAATCATGGTGTGGCGGTCTGTACAACGGCAAGCTTGGCGGGAAAGGGCCTGGTGCACCCGGAGGGAATTGAAGTGGATGGGGTGGCATTCCTGGTATCGGCCCCGGTGACAGTTGCGCTAATAGTGGAGGATGGTATTTATCCAAATGCTCTGGTATTGGGTTAGGATTCATCTTGACGTGAGGGAATTTGGCAGTATGTCTTTGGAAATGAACTTTAAGGTTCCCTTTGGTTGTGAATCGGGAACCACAAACATTACATTTAAAAGGTCGTTCACCCGTATGCGAACGAATGTGAATTTGTAGCGCTGAATCGCTGCCAAACACCTTTCCACAGTATCGACAACGGTGCTTGAAAAATGGTTCATTTCTTCCACCGCTTTTTCCATCGTACGGTGACATCTTTCCCGATTTACGAAAAGCTAGTTCATCAGCTAGATTGTTTGCCAGTAAGCCTTGCGATGCGTTATCCAGTACTTCTTGCGCTCGTTTTTGAAGCATTTCAAGAGTATTGGGTTCATTCAAGGACGGCGGGGGATCATTATTTGTGATAATTGATGATGCTAATGATGACGAAATGGAACTATATGGCGGATGGGTCATCATAGGCGGAGAAGATGTTGGAATCTTGGGTATGGAAATAGGTTCTGTTTTAGGTGTAAGATGTGAATGTGATGACGGCAAGCTTTGGCTAGTGGGAGGAGTGGGTACAACAGGAGATGGCTCCCGCGGAGGACGTGGCGGCGACGGCGATCGAGCTGGAGGCATAGGTACGTTTGGTTCCGGTTCACTAGGTGGTGGGCTGAGGTGCTGATCATCTTTTCGCCGCGTTAATGAGAGCTGATTTTGCAGCTGACGTATTAATTGAAGTTGAAAAACTTGTTGGTGTTGTAAGGTAAACAACGTGCTCTGTAATACGGCGAGCTCATGTAAAGCGGCTTCATTATCAGCATTGTTAGCCATTGCCGTTGCAGCAAATTGTGCTACCGCCACTTTCGTATTTTGTAAAGCTTCAAGAGTGACATGACCGGCAATAGGAAACGGGAGTCCGACTGGCGGCACATCGGCTTCAGGTACTTCTGCCTCGCCATCTTCGAGGCTATTGTTGTTTTCGGCATCTTGTCTATGCCTTCTGACTTGTTCTAATCGTTTATTAGGTCCGTCCATTTCTTCGTCGCCAGAAACTACCATTTCCTCAGGATCAGAATGCATTCTCTCCTCGCCCATTTGAATCGCTTTTTCATCGCACACTCGCTTATGATATAAAAAGTCATGAAGGTTTTCAAATTGCTCCTGACATCGAGGGCACATATGCGCCTCAGGTCGATGTCTAGCTTCTTCCGGTAAAGCATGGTTTATATCTTCTTCGGAACATGATCCAGAACTTTCACCTGCAACAAAAGAATGTTAATGTAATTTTTTATTTCTGATACAAAGTAATTCGTGAATATGTTTTATGTGCATGCATGTGTACCTATTAAGAAAGCAAATGTAGGTGTATTAAATGGATATAAAAGGTTTAGATGTATATATATGGATAGTGATTATGTAGGATGGTATAGTATTGCGAAAGAGAAAAGTAGATAGACCCGCGTGCGATGCTGTCAACTAACCTTGCCGATATCGTTCATTGCATATTGAGCGCAATACTCGTAATCCTTATTAGTTAAATGGTGGTATTTTAATGTTCGGTTAAGAATAAATTATGTATATCAATTAAATTGTAAAACGTTCTATAATAGTAGATAATCGTAATAAAAAAGCTCATTCATCAGTCCAGATACGTCTACGGTAATAAAATATTTTTTTGCAGTTTAACCAGAATATCAAAAATATTTTAAGAAGTACGCGGGTGCTTACTGTTTATTAGGTACTTTAATTACCTTACAAAATTATTAGTTATCAAGGAATTAATTTTTAGGTACTCTTAAGCAGGTAGGTATCTGCTAATAGGTATATTTGTATCCGTGTAATCATGGATCTCGACATCGAAAAATTATTACTTAACGTTATTCACGTTGACCCTGACGCAATATATTTAACGTTCCACGAATGTACAAGATTAAAATAATAATATTTATCTTGCATGATAGAATTATGAAAAGGGTATTATTAGGATGTTTTAATACCTTGTATTAAAATGTTAATAAGAATACCGAAGAGTCATATATATAAATAATACATTCGTAAAATCATAAATCTAACGTGGAAGTATTAAAACTTTAGAGCGAAACAAAAAAGTTTGATATCAAAATCAAATCTACCAATATAACACTTAATATTTAAAAAATAACTATCAGCCCGTTCCAACTTTGTTCGGGTTCAACAATTACTATTATTATATATATTGGTACTATTATACACGTGGACTTGATACATATATCCGGATTAATGAAGCTTTCAAATTGTAAACGAATTTTTCAAATTGGTTCCGGCGATTACCCTGCGCATATATATAAACTCATAAAAATCACAAAAATTCTACTTATAATATTATTATACACTACAGATTGTTAGACCTTTGCCATTTAGTTGTAGAATCGAATTGTTTCCATCATAGCTAAGCTATTCGGTAACAGATGTCGCTAGTTTCTACGTCTAAAGGTGAGACCTTGATGTTTATTATTAACTTAAATGTTTAGGTACCAAGTTATTAATTTGTTGTATATTAATATTTTATAACAAAAAGATTATAAAAGCTGTTTATATAAAAATAAATTAACTTAAGTATTATTTCCACGGTTTGAAGAAGACATTTTAATATGAAATAATATTTACCAATAATGATGATTGCTAATAAAGCTGATTAGTGCAATTAAAACAGATAAGCGTGAGTTAGTAATTATTTCTTCAGAAATATAAATATGTTTTGTAATCTGGTTATTATTGGACGATTAATTGAGAGTGAATTATGTATAAATACAAAGGAATTACGAAAGTAGGTATGTACGTTAGTACATACTTTTAAATCCTGAACAAAAAGCTATTGTAATATGTTTAATATCGTATGATATACAACTGTAACATAAATATTGAATCATATATTTTATGTAAGTTTTTATTAATTGTTTTTGTTTTTTGTTTCTGTAGTATTACTACTATATCACACATACTAATAGGTATATATATTACCATTAACATCTTTTATAAATTAGCTATTCTCTCAGGTCGCAGTAGTACTAAATATGATATCTGGATTGTTCTGTATCGTACCTGTATACTGTGCTTATTAGAGATATATAGTTTTATATTCGGGACACTGAACTTGACTTGTAATTGGAATGTTTATGTTGATATATTTTTAGAGCTATAGATTCTTCGACTCTTCTTGTGACGAGTTGGAAAAAAAAAACATTCAGCATAAGGTAAAAAATAAAAAATGATTTTGTTGAATATCCGAAAGAAATCAAAAGCAGCATGATTATCAACATGCCTGTCAACATCAATGTAGCAGAAAATAGAGTCTGTAATATTAAAAACATCAGCAATTGCCACATCAAACAGCTTCAACATTTGTTTTTAAAAATGGCCTTAATGAAACAATTATATGAACTTATTACTTATTGAATGAATAATTCATTTTGGAAATGATATTTCCAATTTAAACATTACGTCCAATTCATTGTTTTTAATGAGTGTTTATTTATGCACATTTTTTTGTTGAGTGCAGTTGCTGCTCGTGAACTAATTTATTTATATTAAGGTTGACTACCCCGTAGCCCCTTTGGGGAAGACCCTGTCTGCCGAGCGTGGAGCCTCGGGCTCGATTTCAAAGCTGAGGTAGGTAATTATGTGACAGATAAATGTTTCTTCCGCTCATGGGTGTTTGTGATGTCATATTTGTGTACAACCATGCCACCCGCAACACAGGGAATCTTGTGCAGAGGTATGACTGTGTAAATATTTATTAATATATTCAATAAATGCCTAATAAAACCGAAATATATATACTTTTTTGTTACACTTTTATTTTTATTATTCTTATCTATCTATCTATATATTCCATCCACTATTATATATATCACCACTCATATATAACATGCATCCACTGTGAAAATCTATTATTAATATTGTAAATAACGATATTATTTTCAGTTACAGTAGAAAATTGTCTATTCTTAAGTTGAATAAGCCTCCGGTATAAAATAATACTGTTATCATCCTAGTGACAAATTTATTCCAGATGCCCAGATCTGATGACACGTACACAATCAACATAAGTTTATTTTATTTAATCAATTGTTCCGTTCATTATGATTGTAATACCCTAAAAACTATAGGTAATAGAATATATATATATATTATAATATGTTTTTCTTTCTCAATATTAAACTGAAAATAATGGGTATCTGAATGTTTTGGTCGAAAAATACATAATACCTGTAATTTATAGGTATATTATACAATAAATAGCCTTCATCATAAAATATTATCTATCAATAACAATATATCGGTATTTGTAATAAAAATATTTTTAATATTTCTTTACTTCGGCTTTTCACTACTCGGTACAAGATGGCGCTAGATTAGTCTCTTCTGAGAATCCTGACGCTAATAATAATATTATTTATGAAGTCGGGACTTATTATAAAACCATTCCCATTGATCACAATATAATAGTCAACGATTGTCTCTCAATAATAGTCTTTTCATTACTGGCTCAGGTAATTAAATTTACTTCATCTGTATTTGCTAGTCTCAAAAGTATAAAAGAAAAAAGGCTTCTATTTTTAAAATTTAAGAAATGCGTTGTGGTATTCCAAGATATTATTTAATTTCTGCACTCGTTTCAAACGTGGGTAACAAAATTCGCGCTGATGTGTATAATAACATGATAAATGTTAAAAATTTTAAACAAGTGCCCTTTTTCCTAATAAGAAATTTCTTCCAGTGGGCCCAAAAAATGGCAAAGCGTTATAGTGAGACAAATCTAGAGCGTGGCTAAATAATAATATATATATATAAACATAATTATATATATACATATATATAAATACTGTATAACATAATTTTTAGTACATATAATACATATCTATTTTATACATATTCTAATTAGATAGATCATTGTCATCAAGCTTTACCTACGTAGAAATCTGTGACGCGTTTTTAAATACCGAGAATGCTTTAGAGACAGGTTCACAACCCAACCATTGTTAACACAACAAACAATATATTTACAATTTTGTGATAAACATGAAAATAAAAAATGATTTACACAAACCACATTTTTTTCTAAAATCATAATCGAGAAGCTATAAGGCCAGCAATAAACGGACAGACAGAGCATTGAATCGAAAGTAATTAAAATATCCACGTTAATTACTCAATTAACCTAACCTAATACCTAGTTCTGTATATCTATTATTAAATTAGTATTCATTTACTTTGCAACAATCCGCAAGCATAATGTATGATGGTATATACTTCTATACATGCATAGAACCTCCCTC